>VTPC01003081.1:0-18572 GCA_011009095.1 Ignelater luminosus | reverse complement strand
GTTTTACTTATTTATGGAATATTTCTTGTAGCTTTAGATTAAACTTTATTGCGATCCTTTGAATTGTATTTAACTTGTTTTGAACTTAAATATATTAAATATTAATATTGAAATTTAACTTTGCCTTTATTTACAGTTGAGATTTTTTTAATTGCTCTTATTGTTTTTCTTGAAATTGTTAAATTTTTCTTCTAGGTATTGTTTGCTGTCTTTCTTTTGGAAAACCTGACCCCCTTGAATGTATGACTCCTTCTGATCCTCATTCAAGGCCACCCACTAAGTTCAGCCGGTCTAAGATAAGGAGCGTCTTAGTTAACTAGAGTAAATTATTTTGTAACGCTAGGTTACGTTACAATTGATATCATTAGAAAACTTACGGCAAGAAATTTGCAAATATCAGAAATCTTTCACCCAGATCTAGAAGTACAAAAAAGATTTTATGGATAAGTTCTCCTTAAGTCTAACAAGCAAAAGAAAATCTGCATTCATATCCCGAAAAAGTCATTATTGCTGGATACAAAGTTTATGTCTGTTTTACAGATCAGAAGTTGTTCTCCGATGTTCTACTGTAGTTCATGTTTGGGAAAAGCCAAGTATAAAGAAATTTTGTATTTTTTGACATACACTATTCATAGTGCAAATGCTTACTTACTTATGGAATTTTCAATGTGTAGCTTCGTAGTTAGAAAACATTTGGCAATTATCATTAAAAAGGAAAAACTACAACCTATGTTCGATTCTGAAACATTATTATAATATTTTTTCTAAATTAAGATTGGACCAAAAAGCTAAGAAAAGCGGAAAGATGAGGTGCACTAGCATTATTTCACTATTATTAGCAACAATGTCTTTTAGAAATTTAAATTGCTAAAATACAGAAACGAAATTTACTGCGGTTTGTTAGAAGTTAACATATTATTTGATTATATCATAAACAAATAAAAAACCTACACAATAAACTATCACTGAAACATGTATTTATTATTTAATCCAATTAAAATTTGAATTAATGAGGACTACTGTTGTAGTATTCACGCGTGAGCTTTGAAATATTTTAAAAAACTTTATTTGTGTGAAATTATGTTAATTGGCTCCTTATAGATATACTCTTCTAAGCATATTTGTGATTAATTTTAATGTTTTTATTACTACCACTACCGCCTAAACTTATAATACTGGACTTAGTAAAACCGTGATTACATAAACGTAATTCTGTTTTATTGTAGGTAAATCTCATTTAATACTGTAGCACACAAGAGACTAAAAATGGTTTATTTACTTAACACTGGTCACATCTAATATAAAATTATGAAATGGGGGCGGCAGAAAGGTAAACGCATACAGGCGGAATTGTAAATTCTAATCCACAAGTTACTACGCACTTTAAAAGGTCACTGTTATAACGCATAATTAAAGTTCAATTAACTACTTCACAGGTTTTCAGTTTTTTAATTTTGAATGTGCCTAAAAATAAAATGATTGGTGGAAAACATCAAGTTTCAAACTACTTCATGTGGAAAAATTAGAACAAAATTTATACTCTTGATTGCTATAGCGAACTAACATTAATTTCTTAGAAAATGTAGTGACTTTTAAAGAAAAAGTCTAGGAAAGACAGGAATTTATGGTGTACTAACCGTGTCAACTATTCTTTCCGGAAACTAAAATACGGCTTGTAAAAATAATAATAATAGTAATAGCACACGATCTTAGTTATAATCTAAAATATTTAGACCTCAATATTATAGGATGCATAAAATATCATCTCGTCTAATAACAGCTTGTTAGATACGAAATCTGCCAGTCAAGAAGTTTGATTAGAACCTCTTAAATGAATAAATAATGAAACCGAAACAGTTTATTGACAACAAGACAGATTCAAATAACACGTGAACTAATAGCATAAATTAAAACAGTTGACATGAATTACTTAATTAAATTTAGTTCATGTAATTATTTTTCCTTAAACTATTTTAATACTTAAACCTATTTCTACTCATTTATTAGAAAAGCTGAAAGAGGTTTCTACGATATATAACGTTCGATAATACAACAGCAAATAAAAACAGCAAGTACTATCAACAAATTACATTTTCGAAGAGAAGTAAGCAGACAGCAAATTCGTGTCGCTAGGGTATTCCAACAGACAATCTTACATTAGTAAGAAAAGATGCTTCACGGTGTTGAATAATATATAATACTTTGAATGGAATTTTCTTTGTTAGCTAATAAAAAAAGAATTCTAGGGCAAAATTTAAATAAAATCTTTAAAATATGCCCAAATAACTAAATACACGTTTTTGCTATACAGCTAACTGGCCGGGTAATAAAAGATTTAGTTGACGTAACGTACAATGCTTCAACACGTAATCCGCGTCTCTTCAGAAAATAGAATTTCATCATCTTAAAGAACTTTTTATTCGAACACTAAAAGAGAAAAAAATTCCAAACCCATTTTTAGTGTGAAAATATTGTCATTTTGTTTAGTGCACTGTATGTAGACAAATTTTTAAATTTGTATAGACTTAATCTGAACATCCGATTGTAATTCTGACTTGGTATTGTTCGGTTAGGAAAATCAAACTTTCATTGTAACAGTTATTGTATTAATATTCATTCAGGGAAAGCTTGTGTGCTAGAGTTTATAGTTTATATTATGATTTCAATTTCAAGGGGTAGACCAAGGTGCGGCTGTGCGTGAACTAGATATGCTACTTAAAGAAAAGTTTTTTATACGTCAGTCATGGCTTTTTGCGATACAATTCTTTGAATTAGTGAATTAACGTCGTGGTGTTCTCGACTTCAAGGTCGTGTTCAGTTGTGCATCAAACAGTCGGTCAGCTAAATACAACAAGAAAGGCCTTTTATACGTCATTCAAGAATTGTGACGGCATAGTTCTTTTTATTAGTAAATTAGTATTGTTGTTTTGTTGGCTTCAATTTGAAGGTGAAGATCTAGATGCAATTGTACGTGCAACCTTCGGCTAAAGAAAGAATTTTCTGCACGTCGGTCAAGGTTGTTTAGTGGATTAATATCGTGGTTTTGTTGGTTACCATGCCAAGATACGGATCTAGGCGCCGTTGAACAGTCAGCTAGAAATAATAGAGAGAGGCTTCTTGTATATCAGTCATGGCTTGCTGCGGTATATTTTTTTTAGACTAATGAATTAACGTCGTGATGCTGTTGACTTCAGTGTCAAACAGTGGATTCAGTTGTGCGTGAAAAAGTCAGTAGATATAACAGAGATAGATTTTTTTGGACGTCGCGACATAATTTTCTTACTGGTTTTGGTTTTGTTGGCTTCAATTCTAAGGAGTGGATCTACGTGCGGTTGTGCGTAAAACTATCAGTTGGAGATAACAAAGGGAGGCTTTTTGTACTTTAATATCGTGGTTCTGTTGGTTTCAATTTCAAGAAGTGGATCTAGCTAGGGTTATGCGTGAAACAGTCAACTAAAGGTAACAAAAAGAGGTTTTTTGTACGTCAGTAAAGACTCACTGCGGCATAATTCTTTTGATTAGTGCGTTAGTCTTGTGGTGTTGTTGCTTTCACTGCCTAGGGGTAGATCTATGTCACTGAATTCAATGATAAGGAATAGCTCTTGGCACGATTGTGCGTAAAACAGCTAAACAACAAAGAGAGGCTTTTTGGATTAGAGAATTAGTGTTGTGGATTTTGTTGACTTCAGTGCACATGATTTAGGCATTATTATGTGCATACTAGTCAGCTAGAAATAACAAAGGCTTTTGCACGTCATTCAACACTGGCTGCGGCATGTTGTCTTTAATTGGCAAAGTGGTAACGTGGTTTTATTGACTTTAATGTCAAATGGTGGATCTAGACGCTGTTGTGCGTAAAACAATCAACTGGAGATAACAAAGAGAGCCTTCTTGTACGTCATTGTTTGAATTAGCAAATTAACGTCGTGTTGTTGACTTCAATGTCAAGAAGAGGATCTAAGCCCGGTTGTCGGTCAGCTATGAGAGGCTTTTTTAAAGGAATCGTTGCGGTGTAGTTCTTTTGATTAGTAAATTAGCATTGTAGGTTTTAATGTCAAGGTATGGATCTAGATAGAAAAAGTACGTAAAACTTTTAGCTAAAAAAGGAGTTTGTTGCAAGTCACTTAAGACTCGCCGTGGCATAATCTTGGTTACAGTGCCAACGTTTGGCTTTAGGCACGGTTGTATGTGAAACAGTCAGTTAGAGATAGGAAAAAGAGACTTTTTGTACGTGAATTAAGGCTTGCCGAGGCATAATAGATTTGATCAGTGAATTAATATCGTGCTTTTGTTGGTTTCAATGCCAAGGTGTGGATCTAAGAGTGGTTGTGCGTGAAACAGTCAGCTGGAGATAACAAAGGCAAACTATTGTACGTCAGTCAAGAATCGATACAACATAATTGTTTTGATTAGTGAATTGGTAATGTAGTTTTGCTGGCTTCAATGTCAAGACGCGATTGTACGTGGAACTTTTAATAGAAAAGAAAAAAAAAGTTTTTGCATGTGAGTCAAGGCTCACCGCGACATTTGTTTAGTAAATTAGTATCACTTCTATTGGTTTCAAGCGTGATTATGCATAAAACAGTCAGCTAGAGATAACAAAAGATTCTTTTTGTACGTCAGTCAAGGCTTGTCGAGACATAATTCTTTTTGTTAGAGAATTAGTATTGCGGTTTTGTTAACTTTGATGTCAAGGAGTAGTCTTGGGCTCGGTTGTGCATGATACAGAAGAGAGACTCTATGTACAGCTGCCAAAGCTCGTTGCGAAATAATTCTTTTGATTAATGAATTAGTATCTTGGTTTTATTGGTATGTTCTTTCGACAGATTTTACCTATTAAAACGGCAATTAGGAGTAAGATCTACCAAAAGAGCCATTGTTGAACTGTGAAGTGTTTTGGCAAAGCAACTTACTAAACAAATCATAATTATCGTTTCTGCTATTCCATTTGTCTCGTGGAATTGCGTGCAGTATTTGTAGGCTGCAATTTATATAGTCGGTTCATAGATATCTTTAACATTGCAAAGCAGTATGCCTTTGATCGAGCAATGACGACTTATCAAAAACGGCCTTCGTTGTCACTTTTAAATATGAAACTTTGGCAAATATAATTTTGTTATATTAAAAAATGATAATCAAGTTTGTTGACTAACGTAATGCTAAAGATACAGCAAAACAATAGGCAAAATGAAACCGAAGGCTTTCATAGCCCAAGTTATTGATATATCCACATCTTTCAAAATTGGACCGTGTTATTGTTAAATTATAATATACACTCGCTAAATTTCATAAGGAACTTTTTCAGGAAACTAAAATAGAGCACGGTAGAGTGGTTTCCAAATCTCGTGGCACGCGACCTACGATGCGCAGAAGACGAATTTTAGCCAGGCAACCTTACATGCATGATTTCTACAATTTTCTTTCTCTCTTTCTTGTACAATAAGCTCCGCCTTTTGCGCATTTTGCGTGCCACGAGATATGAAAGCTACTCTAACTCGACGTGTCAACCACACTAGAGACAAAACTCTCCTGACAAGAATAGAGAGTGGGAATTTGTACACCTACACAAAGGAAGAGTTAATGATGGTCAGACTTGTCACACAGACGACTTCCAAAAGGCGGGATCTCATCGTGATATTTGTTGATTTTTATTGCTTTTTTCTGGTGTAATAGAAAGATCATAAAGATAATAGACAAATCTTTAAACAATATCTTTTGCAGTTCACCCCGGTTGGTGCGACCTGTTGCAGCACTACTGGCAACTTTCGTTCTGGGGGGGGGGCAAAGGCCTAGCAGCGGCGCCGGCCTTTCCAGTCGGGGCACTCTGCGTTTTGTGCATTTTGCAGATCCCCGGAGCCGGTGTCTGTTTTCCACGAGCGTACGTCGTTGCCTAGGGGAGAGCTGCAACTATTGGCGCGGGTGTATGGTTTCCCGTGCTCTCCTGGGTGTCTGTACTCCGAACGCGTCCCGGGCCGCAGCGTAAGTAGGTTTTACGGCCCCGAAGTCCCTTTTACCACTGTCTCCGTCTACTCCTAGCGGCCGCTACCAAGCTTACCTCCTATACCGCGCAAATAGGGGTGTGGCTCTGAAAACAGTTTGTTATGCCAATTGCCGGACATCATACGTACGTGTTTCACTTCAACACCAGAATAGACATCGCCCGCGACAGCCAATGGATATCTAACAATATCCATTGCCCCTATCGCGGCGCCCAGCATGGCCTTTAAACCCCACAACTCGGCAAGACACCAGCTTGGCAGAATATGGGCACCTTACCAACTTCAAACTTCTGTGCACCAGGGTCCATGACCCCTACTTCAACGCTTCGCTGTACACCATCATCCAATCAGAAAAGAAACTGCCAGAAAACATGCAGTCGCAACCTCCGCCAGCTACCGATGCCCTTAGAAAGCATCAGAAAACCCTTCATTACGAAAAGTTCCTCAAGCCCCGCCCATCAGGGACCGCCCACCACCACCAAACTTCAGGTACCAAATTCAACACCTATGCTGCCAAGGCCCTCCTCGCGCTACTACAATTCAGGGTCTGCAACTTCAACAACCGGTCAAGTGCCAACGACCGTCAACAGTGAACGTATCCTGCCTCGCAACAAATGTACACCATCCAGCAGGCTGAAGAAACTATAGAAGGTAGCTTAAAACGGCTTCCCGCCTACGGCGAGAAAACAACCTTGATATCATCATCATCATCATCAGTGTTGAGTGTCTGTCCTTAGGAGAAGATAGGAGTTATAGAATTTTGTTGATAGGCCTGAAGACGATTTTGATTCTGTTGCGGAACGTTTTTTCTATGAGATCTTTTGCCTTATAAATGTATAGTAAGAAAGCACTGGATATGAATGCAGTTGTATTCTAAACTGTCTCTCTTGAAGAAGGGTCAAGGCGGTGCTTGATGATTTTGTTTATGTCTCACTTATTGTAGCCATGTTCTAATTTCCTCTGGATGTTATTGTGAGTGAGTTTGTCACAGATCTCTTTGGCTCTGGATGATGATGGGAGTCGGCATGAAGATATCTGTTGGTGTGTTTAGGTTTACGATATACCAAGTGGTCAAGGCCGTCATCAGATAGACGAGTGACGAGATTATTGACAAAAAGAAGACAGCCATTATTCTCAACTTCCATGGTGAATTTAATGTTTGGATGCTGATTGTTTAGATGATCAAAGAATTGAAATAACGTGTGTAGGTATAGTCTACGTATCGAAACCAAGCTTTAGTCTTATACTCGGTTGATTTTAGAATAATTATATTAAAAGACTCCATGAAGATATTCGCAACTGCTGGTAACAGCGAAGAGCTCATCGCAGCTCCCGTGACTTGTTATCAGAATGCATCACGGAACAGAAAGTAATTAGGTTGAAGTCAAGCATTTTTCCACTAAGATTGCCAGATCTTGCTTTTTCATCTTGGCTGAGTCTATATTATAATTCAAAATTGACCCGGTTTAATCCCAAAAGATCAATACGCAGAATATGTAAATTCAAATCCAATCAACTAGCCTGCATAAAGTTTAGGCTAAAGCCCATGGCTTAATAAGTAAGAGGTAAATACACCTATTAACTTGCAAAAATGTAGACAACAGCGTATCATAACCTATCAGATAGTTGTGCATTACATAGTAAAATAATTAGATAGCGGCTGACATAATCTTAACTTTTATGCTCGAAACAGTTGAATTTTTTCAAAAAAGTACACTTTACCGAAATCGCACTTTTAGTAATAAATAATATCATTCGTGTTTTTTACTAAAAGTTTCACAGTCATGATTTATGTAGCCTTAAAGTCATTATTTTTTATATTCATAATTTTACTTTTATGACAGTAGAACCTTTGCTAGAAATAAGAAATCCACTAAAAGATCACGCTTATAAAAGTTTATATTCATTTTTCATAGATATATCAACGGTTTAACGACAATAATGCAAGGTAAAATGTAGAATTTCCAGAATGGTCATATTACCTGTGTCAACACTAGAAAAACATTTTAAGAAAATACTGATTAATCGCAGAACCATTTATGTAATTATTAAGTTTGATATTTTGTAATAACTAGTTAAGTACGATACAATCAAAATTTTAATTAAACTTGACTCAGCAGTTCACAGGCTAAACTCGATGGCTCGTTTTCATTCTTGTCTGAGCAAGCGTACAGGTCGTATTTTTGAGTTAAGCCAACTAAGTATAAAATATTAAAGCATGCCTCAGTAGAGCTTAAGTTCGGGCTTGATTCAAGTGCTGACTATAAATAGGGGCATATCCAACAGTGTTAGCTCAAGCCAGACTGTCGGTATCATAAATCAAAGCAAAATAGAAAACAGAAAGTTTTCGTTTCACTTTTTTTATACTCACCTGCTGGTCATCTCCTTTAGAATAAAAAACTAAAATATATGGTCTCTTTTTAAATGTATTTCCTACAAAAACGATAACATATAAAAGGAACCCTTGAATCTTGTATTTGCTTTAGTGTAAGAAATGTTTCAATGTTTTTGTTACTATTCAATTTAATTTATTTTTTTCTAAACAAAGAACCATGCAAATGAATAGTAATCCCTTTCTTAATAGCAATTAATCTCGTCTGAGAAGGTTTTCCTTTTATTTATTATTTTAAAAGGGACGGACGCTTCATGGTCTACTAAATTTTCACCATTTTCTTAATTAATTTTATTGTGCAGAATACTTAAGTTTATTTTTAAAATAGTATCGTCTCTGCCGGCCTATTCAAAACAGCTTCTAACGAAAAAACTTCATGGCGGATTTTTTCCTTTCATTCCAGTTGAAAAATTATTCCTGATGGATTAAATAAAATTAGATTTCCCAGTTTTTAACATTATTATTAAATCGGAAATTGATGTCGCATCTGTTTTAAATATTTCACGTTGCATTTGAATAACAATAAAAGTGTGCGCTCGTAAAATGTTATTTTTCATTTTAAAATTTTACAGCATTCAAACTGGGTAACAATGTTAGAGATTAAATTAAAAAAAAAATTATATCCGACAAGGAAAGTTATATTACACGAGAGTGCATTATCGGATTTTATTTGCGCTGCAGGACAAATTTTCCCCCTTTATCATTTTATGATTTATAGACGGAGTTTAAAAAGTTTTGTTATAATTGTAACCATTTTGTAGTCGTTAATATTTATTGATCGTGTAAAAGAGAAGAAATAGTAGGTTGATTGTCCTCATTTTGTGTTTTACAAGCTGAGCCTTGAAAGCTTTTTAAATTAACCTTCCAAAACTGTAATCTCCTTGCCGTTTTAAGAAGATGTGAACAGTAAACTCAGTAAAATCACATCGTTCGTCTAGAAAACTCCAAGAAAAAACTTTAAATATCTCCTATTGTTCTACTTAAGAAGATGGTGCTTATCATTTTTGTGTAGATTATCGTAATTAAATTAAATACAATATTGTCAAAAAAAGTAGTTACTTCATTCTCTAATTAATTATTCATTTCATTATTTGATTGGATTAAGATTCTTTAATTTCTTTAATTTCCTATCTGGATCTCATCAGCTGTAGCACCTGACAAAATAATCTTCTAAATGAAACCTTTACCGATCTTGAATTTAAAAGTATTCTGTAATTTAGATTTAATATTCAAAGATGATCTAATTACTTAATTTTCGAGTTCTTGGCAGATGTCTGAAATACACCTACGCTCAAAGCAGAGTTTTCATTTTTAGGGCACAATATTAATGCTGTGCAAGTTTCTCGTGTAGATACCAAATGAATTTCAGGCTTTTGCTACACCTACAATAATTAAACCAGCTAAACAAATGTATATTCTTCTTGACAGCTGTCCTTCATTGTCACTGTTACGTGTTTCTCTAACCAATACTAACTCAAGCCCAAACTCGGCAGACCTGTACGCCCCAAATTATATTACAAGCCTGTCGCTTATAATTTTATTAATAAACCAATACGCTTTCTCTGAGATTCCTAATAACCTAATTTATTGGTAATTAAATGCAGATGTTTTACAACTTTATATAAAATGAAATGAACTAACTATCAATGCTGATTTAAAGAAAACGAAACACATCAGGAAGTATGAAAGTTTCTAAGTAGAATCTAGAAAATTAGCAGTACCTTAAAGATTTCCATCGTCTTTACGGCTAAGAGATTGTAGTTCAAAGACTTTGTTTCTTACATCCACAAAAAGTCACGCACATAGGTTTCCTTGAAAATTCATACTGAGTTTATTTATTGGCAATGAAGATAATGACTTCACAAATGGAACCATCGTTACACGGCAATTTCATATAATTGAGAATCAACTTTGATATATCATTTCACAATCCACGGTCACTGTTGCTACAGTGCCAGTAAAAAACTTTCTGTTGTACGAGGGTCGTTTGAAAAGTCCGTGCAAAGTCAGAGAGATGACACTACTGGCGCATATCGAGGTTATGTTTAGTTAGTAGCATCTCTTGAAAGAACACACACCAAGTTTCAGCCAGATCGGTCTATTTCTTTGTGTTTGGCATTCGTTTGAATCGAGGAAGTCGAGTGATTTTCAAAAAATGGACGAAAAAGAATTTCGTGTGTTGATTAAACATTACTTTATGAAAGGCAAAACGCCCCAGGAGACTAAAGAGAAGCTTGATAAACATTATGGTGACTCTGCACCTTCGATTAGAACAGTTTATAAGTGGTTTCAAAATTTTCGGAGTAGTCATATGGGTACAAGTGACGCTGAACGTTCTGGACGCCCTGTTGAGGTTACTACTCCAGAAATCATTGATAAAATCCATAATATGGTGATGGATGACAGAAGAGTAAAGGTGCGTGAGATTGCTAGTGCTGTAGGCATCTCGAGCTGCAAGAAAAACGCCCACAAAAAAGTCCTTTTCCATCACGACAACGCACCAGCTCACGCCTCAGCAGTTGTGGTCGCAAAATTAATGGAAATAGGGTTCCAACTCGTTTCACATCCCCCCTATTCTCCAGACTTGGCTCCCTCGGACTACTATTTGTTCCCCAATTTGAAGAAATATCTGGCGGGAAAAAGATTTTATTCAAACGAGGAGGTGATTGCAGAAACGAATGGCTATTTTTCAGACTTGGACAAATCCTATTATTCAGAAGGGATCAACAAACTAGAGCAGCGTTGGACGAAGTGTATAAGCCTAAAAGGAGACTATGTTGAAAAATAAAAAAGGTTTACCCCAAACAATTAAGTAGCTTGTATTTTTGCACGGACTTTTCAAACGACCCTCGTATATCACCCGACAAAATCCGATAGTTTCAAAACCAACTTATTCGTTGTCAGAATAATTAACAAAAAAAACTCCAAGCACATCGTTCTTTCTTAAGTTACAATTTAGAGAAACGACATTAACTGTTATTGTTCTAAAAACGGCTTTCAGAGTGAGATACTAAGAAAAGCAAAGAAACTTAAAAAATTCTTCTTTGTTCTAAATTTAGACTATTTGAGTCTGAATATTTTTGTCACGTCATTGATACCATAATAGTTGCAAAGATGTGTTCCGAGCGATAGGTAAAGTACGTGACTGAATGCAGAATATCCCTAATCCAAGATGCACTCTTGGTATAAATGGTTGTTAATCACCATGGAAAAATCTTATCAATCTTGAGTCTCTAAGAACGTGGAAGTAAATATTTAAATAATAGCCCATGATATAGCCGTAAGCAGATCAATGTAAGAGTTTTATGAAAATTCCTCCCTATGCCCTGTGACAATAAATCTATATACAGGGTGATCATTTTAAAACTTCCCACCTTAAATAACTCTTTAATTAGTAAAATTATCAAAAATCGCTAAAACGCGTTGCTTTCGTTTTGGAGGAGGACATTTAATAACCTACTCTAGTCAGTTGAGAAACTTTCACCCTCCCCACTAACCACCCCCTCCCCAAAATTTTAAATGGCACTACTCTATGTATAATATATCATTTTAAAGAGTATGAAATTCTCAATCTTTTACATCAAAGAAAATTAAAATCGGCCCAGCCTTTCGTGAATTACAGCTAAAAATGTATTTAATTCAATCAATACGTTTCTGTCTCTAGTTCACGAACGGCTGGGCTAATTTTAATTTTTTTTGATGTAAAAGATTGAAAATTCTTTACTATTTAAAATGATATATCACACATGGGGTAGTGCCATTTAAGATTCTGGAAAACTTTCACCCTTCTCCCAACCACTCCCACCCCAAAATTTTAAACGGCACTACCCTATCTATAATATATCATTTTAAAGGGTATAAAACTCTCAATCTTTTACATCAAAGAAAATTGAAATCGGTCCAGTGGTTCGCAAACTAGAGACAGAAATATATTGATTAAATTAAATATATTTTTATCTTTACTTCACAAACGGCTGGGCCAATTTTGATTTTCTTTGATGTAAAAGATTGAAAATCTTATACCCTTTAAAGTGATATATCACACATGGGGTAGTGTCATTTAAAATTTTGGGGAGGAGGTGGCTGGAGGAGAAGGTGAAAGTTTTCCAACTGACTAGAGTAGGTTATTAAATGTCCTCCTCCAAAACAAAAGCGACGCGTTTTAGCGATTTTTAATAATTTTGCTAATTAAAGAGTTATTAAAGGTGGGAAGTTTTAAAATGATCACCCTGTATATTTATCACTATATCTAGATAACCACTGAGAGTTCTAATAACCTAAATTACTCCGTCACCACCAAAAATGTCCAAGACATTCTAGAAGTCCTAATTACTAAATTGAGTCTTTCGATGACCCCCAATAAGACAGGCGATTAAATCTTCTGACTAATATCAGACTGTATACTAGGTTCAAAAAAATCTAGAAAAACCTTAAAAATAAATAAAAGCTGGTAGTCTACACAAAAAAAAATATACTCTAGCCAATCATGTGTTTCAGATTTGGGTCTCGTCTACTGGAACCGTAGCAACTATCTAAAGTAGGATTTTCCTACTCAAGCTGGGCTGTACTGATTCCAAGTTGTATTATACCTCAATGATTATCGTACTTAGTTGTTCATAAAAGATCAAGAAATAGATTTGGTATTGCTGAAAAAAAACAAAAAGTTTAATTTTATGGCTTGTCTGGAGAGCTTAAATGACAAAGCATAAAACAGAAGTCACAACAATTTGCGATGTCAGAAGAATTACTCAAGATGTGATCAGTTCATTACTAGCAAACATTCTTTGACTGTTGATGAATGAATGAAAATTGATTTTTAAAATTCTATTATCACCAGGTCGACATTCTGAGTCACAAAAGCTTGTTTCTATAAACGCTAATAGTACTAGACTCTTGGGATACCCACAGTGTTTCACTAATTTAACTAAAAAGAGAAATTAAAAGGTGAAAATTAGTTACTAGTGAAGCCCTAATTGAACAATGGAAAAGTTTTCCTGCAAACAACCCAAAAACAAAATAAGAAATTAATTCTTCCAAAAATTCTTTTTTTCTAAAAGCATTAAATTCTTTTGAAAAATCTCCTTGCTTAAATAAGCCTAATTCAAAATTCTGTTTGGTCTTCTGCAAATACTAAAAGTATCGCTTTTTTAAGATTTTTTAAACTTGTATGATAAAGTTTATCTCAGCAAAATGTATTTCAAATCTTCGTATTAAATTCCAGGAATCGCTTGTTAGAAAAAAACAATAAGTCAAGCAACAACATATCAGTAAAAACTTTCCAGAAGAACTATAAGGTCAGACAATCTTAGTTAGCTTTTAAAGAAAGGCCAAATAATATACTAACAACGACGTCACACCTTCCAGAGGATGTGTCATTTCCAAAATACTAAAACTGTAGAATCCATTGGGATAGTTGGCACGATACAAGCAAAACTTCATCCAACAACTCCACTTGAAAGGTTTAAAATGAGACGATCAAGTCTCGTATTGATAATCAAGATTTCACGTTGGATACACTACATCCAAAGAAATGTCACTTAACAGGATCTGTGATGCTCAGAAAAAGCTCCAGCTGGAGACGAAGCAATTAGACAACCAAAAAGAATGACCTTGAAAAGGCCAACACAAAACCACTCTTATCCCAATAAATGCAGAACTCAAACACGGCAGGGCATTCAAAGTCAGTCACCCATTCAAAAAACAAATCTACACAATCAGAATCCAGCAATTCTAGTGGCATTTTACCTCATTATATTCGCAACTGCCATTGCGCCAGTAACACCAATAACACAGTACATCTCCAAAAAGTCATACTAGATTGTTAAGCTACCCAGTGGTGTCTTGGCCATAGACTATCGTAAAACACTCGACAGTACTTCCAATTAACTGACGATGTGCACAGAAGTAGCATCCAACTAGAACAGAACAAGTACATAAAAAAAATAAACAAAATTTTCCAACTCACAACGTGCAGTGTACAAAACTACACTCTAGAATCAATCACTTGGAAGTACAGAGTATAATATACTTAGATGTTCGTCACCAAGTCACCCACAAACGTAGCAATCACATATATGATGGAAATCAAAATAAACAAAACATCCTTGCAGCCTTGAAAAAAATAGATCACTTGCCAGTATCAGAAGGATTGGTAAGACCAGTACCAATAAACATCAATATCACAACTGAAGACTACACCTTCAAACGGATAGAAGAGGAATCGGTCATAATGGTTTCCAATCAACTGGAAACGTTAAAACGAGAAGAAGAAACGTCTGATTTAGAATTAAATAAAACGCATTGACTTATCATTCTCCAACATTTAATAGTATCATCACTATCATACTATTACTAATATTTATGAATTTGCTAATTTAATGGGAAAGACATGGCTGCTTGTAGAAGAAACACGAAGCAGCAATCTCGTGCGCTGCAAAAGTGCCCTTCTGGTAACTGTGTCAGAAGTTCCAAATATCCATGAGACTGCCTTGGTTTTTTTAAAAGATCCAAGCATTAAATCGTTTTAAGAACACAAATTGCTGCAATAGCATTGAAGCAAAGAAACTTCCACTTACCGCAAAAATCCGTCTTCCGCCACAGTAAATAAATTTGAGAGGAGTTCACTTTCCGACTCGCCAGATATGATAAATATAGAGAGAAATTTGTGTCTATCTAGGATTCCATATTAATATACAAGTCCTCCAAGAACACAACAAGATTAATACACAAGGCCGACAAAGATTAAACTTCGACAAAGACAATAAGATACAAATCCGACAAGAAAACAAAAAGATTAATATACGGATCCAACAAGGGCACAATTAGATAAAAAAAAAGCTTACATAACGTATGTCACCAAAGTTTTGAGAAAAATTCCATCAATGTAAAATTAACAATAATTGTCGTAGGATCAAGTTGCCATAATGAACAAATTTTCCTTTAAACTCGAATTTATGTTGACACTTGTCAAAAGTCAAATAATCTCTACTGCAATGGCTTATAAGTTAGAAATTCGGAAAAGTATCTATCGCCTGGTTGGACATTGCCTAAAGGTCAAATTGTGAACCTTTTTCCTGAACTAGGTATATCTCCTGCGACTATTCATAAGACAATAGCCAAATGTGAACAAGGAATACTATGTTTAAATTTTCCAAAAAGTGCACGACCAAAATCACTGAGTAGGGCAACTGCAAACAGATTAATTAAGGCTGCAAAAAAACCGTGTTGGTACATCATACCGTGAGTATATACCAAATAAACTCAAATCAAAAAAGAAGTTTGAAGATAAAGTATTGGTTTGGTGCGCCATTTCGGAGGCCGATGATTCTAGACCCTACGTAGCGCATGTCAGAGGTAAAGTTATTGATGCTAACATCTGCACTCAAAAATGCCTGCCAAAAGTCTTGGATTTTATCAATACGCATCACGCTAATGATCAAATAATATTTTGGCCAGACTTGGATTCTTGCCATTATGCAAGAATCACTAAAACCTGGCTAGAAGCAAACAACATACTCTACGTACCAATGGCAGATAATTCCCCAAATGTGCCCCAAGCTAGAAGTATAAAAGAATTTTGGTCATTGTTATGTAGAAAAGTTTACGACAATGCATGGGAAGCTCAAAACGAGGAACAATTGAGACGGTGGATTTTTCAGAAGATTCGTGAAATAGATGTTAATACCGTCCAAAGACTTGTGCGACGAACTCGCACAAAGTTGGGTGCCATAGAAGACAATGCGCCTCTATCTTTTATTTGAATACTATTGTTTAGAGTAAGAATGTAACGAAAAATGTGGATATAAGTATTGTTTAAATAAACCGAATTCTTGTTCCTTATACATTACTGTGAAATTCTTCTCTAGACTTTCGTGTCATATTTATCACTTCGCCAGAGTGAACCAAAGGGTTCAATTCAAGCGCTGCAGTTAAGCTCGAGTAGCTTCGTAAACGATTTACGTCCTCTTAGGTAGCCATCGCAGTACAATAATGTTATCAAATCCGATTGAAGAATTGTATCACTTTAGAAAGAGTTCATCTATTTACCGAACCAAGAAGAGTTAACCATATCATCATGTCAAAGAGGTTCCCAATCTGTATCGAAGATTTAACTACCATAGTCAAAGATAAGACCTCTCTTTGCCATGACTTTGTTCAGATTAATTACTTGAATGACGGTTGGAATTATGAACGCATGAATGTCGCTTCAATCAGCTGAAACGTCAACAATATTACTTGTATGTTCTATAATAACAGTTACAATAACTACCACAAAGCAGTCAATCGTGTGGTCAGTTGTTGGTGAATGATGACAAAACAACTGTCCAATGACTCTTTGGGTACTTAACACCTGCTATCTGCTCCTTATTAGGTTGCTTTTATGTAAATTTATTTAAAATGTTTAGAATTTCAAGAGTCGGAAGTGTTATCATTAATTACATAGTCTGCGTTTCGTATTTAAATTATTTTTATGCATTATTATCTTTTACCTGTGTTACTTAAAATACATAAAGTGGGTTGATGTTGTACGACAAATTTACAAGTACTAAGTTAAAGTAAGAAACAGATGGTGTAATACTATTTACTATTCAAGCAGTACCACGAAGCAACACATTTGAGATTTTAATGCCTCGTCCATAAAGTTCTCTAATTTTAAATATTTATTCTTTTCTGGAGAACGATCTGAAATTACACTATATAAAACTTTCTTAAAAATAAATTTCTTATAGTTAACAGAATTTCTCAACTGAACAAATTGATAAATTTCTAGAGACCAATACTAGAAGATTAATTAAAATACTTCAACTTAAATACTGTTAGATGTTGCACTGACATTATTTTAAGTTTTTGATTTCGTTATTCTTGCAGATTCAAAACATTTTAGCCAGAGAAAACTTAAATAAATAGATAAGTAATTCTAAATATAGAAACAAATTGTAGGTACACATACCTATTTTATTTCTTATTGTTCTTAAGGTAATTATTATTGTTAACAGATTTTGCACGATTAACTGGTAAGTAACGTAATAATCAGTGCAAATTGCGTGTGTAGAATCTACTTTAATTATTAGTGTATATGTTTGATCCCATTTCCGATTAAATACTTGCTCTCGAGTTTATACATGTATGTATAATCTGCTTGTACGACGCTTCAATCCTCTAAATTGCTCTAGATCAATATCTCAATGGAAGGTTATTACTACTATCAGAACAAAATAAATATATAAAAATAGCATGTATACATACTACTGTTGTGTTCAAAATAAACCTGACATTTTATTGAAATCCACTTAAAAGCAATTTCTTCAAACAGCTGAAAACTCGACATTTAATAATTTGTAGAGCGTGAAGTGAATACGAAATGTACAACAAAATCAATACTCACTTACCAGGGCATACACGAGTTACATATTCAACTAACATTACTATAAGTGAAACTGCAAGTGTGCTACTCTCCGATTTTACATGCTGAAATCCTGCAATCGATACCGTCAAAAGCGTAATGTTAAACAGGTTAGACCTATCTCAAGTTCCTATATAATATCCTGCAATGAACGTGTCTAAAACAGCCGTCTACATATAGCTGTCAGTGCAATAAATGCAACCTGTCACTTCCTCTGACCTGTAAAATATGCACAAACCACAAAACAGCCATGTGCTGCATTTGTAATTTATGATGGAAGTTGAATGAATTCTAACGTAATAAATATTCCTTTGACCTCAGTGTTTGGCCTACTTGATTATGATGTATGAAGATTCTTTAGTTGCAGATTTTCTTTTTGTTTCTTGTACCACAAAGTAAAACAAGTTTGTTGGGGAAATTTATAACTGACTTTAATTTTTCATCATTCTTTAGAATGAAATTCTTAGAAATTTATCATTTATCATTTATCTAGAACCTGTAAGCAAATTTTTATTTATTAGAAGGAATTTAGCAACTTGCTTTTGAGTTACTTCTATTTATCTCTGTTCACAGAATTATAGATAATTTTCTACAACTTTGACAATTACAAATTGCTTCTTAAAATTTATTTTACATTTTATGTTAATTTCCTAGTCAACATTTGTTTCGACTTTCTTAACATCTAATTCTGTCTACTAATCTGTCAATGAATTATTTTTCATGGGTTCAACTCGTTTTATAGGTTATGGTACTACTGAAATTGATAATAATTATTCAG
>VTPC01003080.1:0-34274 GCA_011009095.1 Ignelater luminosus | reverse complement strand
CTCGTAATATTCATTTTAAATTCCCATGTAGAATGGCATAGATGTGTGAGTATTGAACAAGGCTGTTTCCTTCCAATGAGAACATATAAGGTAGAACATCTGCTTTGGAATACTTTATTTAATATTAATGTATTATTTGCGATCGTTGTGAAGGTAAAACTAGTGCTTAGAGATTTCTGATATTGTAAATAATATAACTACCCTAGTTTTTACTTAGAAAATGAAAATATTTACTAATAGACAGACAGAAATTCTTATTTCTTATATTAGACATAAAAAGATACATTAAGAACCAAAAATAAATTTTTTTTATTTTACTTCAATTCTATCATTTGATAGGAAAAATAGGAAACACAAGTCGATCTTAATAATTCAGTGGGATCGTGCCTTATGCCTCTTTACTGAACCTTTTCCTCTTCCGAATCGAATACGTATACGTTTTTCTATTCTAACTATGGGTGTACCTTGCTGATCTACAGTGTATGTGTCAAGTTTGTTATTGTTAATTTCGTGTTGATCTTCTTTCTTACTAGGATCAAGCTTATCCGTAGTCTCTTTCTGATTCGTTTTCTTATTTGTGTCAAGTTCTTCATTATTGATTTTTAACTGATCTACTTTTTTAATTGTGCCAAGTCTGTTATTTTTAATTTCTTGTCGATCTTCTTTTTCATTAGTGTCAAGCTTGTCTTTAATTTCTTTCTGATTCACCTCCTTACTTGTGACAAGTTCTTTGTTATTGATTTTTAGTTGGCCTTCTTTCTGAATCGTGTCAAGTCTGTTATTGTTAATTTCTTGTTGATCTTCTTTTTTATTAGTGTCAAGCTTGTCCTTTTTACTTGTAACAAGCTCTTCCTTATTGATTTTTAGTTGACATTCTTTCTGTGTCGTGCCAAGTTTATTATTATTATTAATTTCTTGTAGTTCTTCTTTCTTATTTGTTTCACGCTTTTCAGTAATTTTCAGTTTCACTTGTTTCTTACTAGTATCAAGCTTGTTATTAATTTTTTGCCGATTATCTTTTTTATTCTCATCAAACTTGTTATGTTGCTTTTGTCTTTTTTCTTTCTTTTTTGTGTCAAGTTTGCCATTCTTAGTTTCTTGTTGATTTTCGTATAGTTTGATATTGTTAATTTCAATATTTTTTGATTTTGTCTTACTTTCCGTAATCTCCATGCTTTCTGCCAATGGAATCATTTTGAAGTCTTTATCAACCGGGCGTTTTAGATGAACTAGTTCGGCTGTTTTAGGAATAAAGCTAACTGGATGAATTTTTATATTTGGTGCTTTAGTACTCTTTCTAGATCTTAAAGTTCTACAACTTGCAGCCTTAACAGACAAATTCTTTGTAGTAGCTTCTTGTTTTTTAATACCAGTAGCGCGTGGCATTGAGTGTATGGAAATGATATTTATCTTTGGGTTTGGTTTGATCTCGACTTTTGTTGCTTGTACAACGCGAGGCAATGATGAACGCTTAATTGCCAGCTGCACACGCAATTGTTTTATTTCGGAAAAGTAGTTTTCTACCTCTTGCTTTAATAACTTGGGATTAGGCCTATTCTTGGATCTTCTCATGAGATAGGGTTTAACATACTTTTTCTTTGAAAATTTCTTATCATTGACTTCTAGTAGAGTCATGTTGGTGTTGCTGGCTTTGGATTCCATTTTGACTAAAAAAAGAAAAACCAAAGAGTTAACTTATTTGAAAACACAGATATATGTAATATTAAAGTGAGATTTGTGGATAAAAATGAGTTTGTAGATGCTCACTTATTAAAAACACAAAATATTTTTAAATTGTACTTGCAATCTCTATTCATATTATTTGTGAAGAAACGGAGAAATATATTGCAACTGCTCATTAAACAAGAAAGATAGTATTGCAATCCTTGATGGAGTCAGTATTGCTTCTAATATGTTTCGGCGTAGGTTAGTGAAACCATGAAGTTCTATAAAGCACGTTTTGCTCAGATAATTTGAATTTTGATTTTGAAAACTTTTCCCGACTTTGTTATTTACTATTGTGTTGTTAAATTGGTTTGCCAAGTGTTTTTTATCTTTGTCATCTTCTTGGCAAGAAATTCTATACGAGTTAATGTTTGCGTAAGGTGACCAACGTACGATGTTTGTTTGAATCACAGTCTGTGGTGGTATAAACTTTTTTTTTGGGTTTTCTGGTCTTAATCTAGCCGTATCTCAGTTATTTGAAAAAGTAAAAAACTTAGAAATTCTATTTGAGTCTCAAACTCTATAAAAAAATATTACCTTTTAGGAAAGTAAACTTGGTACTGTAATTTGATGTATGAGACAAAAAAAAATAGAAATAAATTATTAGACGGTACTGTCTTTCGCTAACTGACAAAAAACATCAACCAACTAGATTTTGCCAAAATTACTCAAAATGGTGGAAAGGAGGGTAAAAGCAGCTATAATTAATGTTGCCATAGCTGGTAATAAATTTCCAGATTTAGAAATTTTACATTTATGCTTAGAGTATAGAATGTCTCAAATGTATACGGCGTTCACGATGTTTCTGGGTCGTATATGGCTGTGAAAGAATGACAGTTTGAGTATTGTATCTATTAACTCGGCTTGTAAAATCTTATTGACGCTTAATGTGCTTTAAGGTTATGATTTTATGACAGTTGACGCTGTCGTCTTTTTTTTTGTAACTCTGTAAATGGAAGGAAAACTTGATTTCTTGAAAAAAATAAACAAAATTAATCGGTACTAAACGTTTTTGCAAAATGTTTAATCGTGCAACAGCGCCAAATGCAGCCGCAGATACGACAATTTTCAAAAAAAAGAGAACACTTCCAACCTAACAAAATGAAAGCATGGCCTGTTACGACCCAGAAACATAGTGAACGGAGTATAGACACTTCAGAGTCAGATTCGCTCGGGGGATTCGCAGTCTTGGAACTTCGTAGTTAAACTTAAACTATACTAAAATCTCAGCATTTTGTCAGATAATCTCTACAGACCAAAATCACGAACTTCTTCGCCGCCAACTTTTACAGACCATGGTCATTGACTTATTCATCGCCAAGAGCTAACCTCTACAGATCAAAATCATTGGTTTCTTTGCATGCAAACAAAACAAGTCATTACGTTCTTTTCCGCCAAGAACTAGTTTTTACAGGCTATGGTCATTGAGCTCTTTGCCGTCAAGAGCTAATTTCTACAGACTAAGATCACCGACTTCTTCACTGTCAAGAGCTAATGTTTATCGATTAAGGTAACTTCTTTACCACCAGTGCTTATTTCTATGGACTAAAATCAGCAATACCCTACCTAAAAAGTATGGTAATGAAGACTTACAGAAAACATGAATATTGCAAGAATGATAGTAAATAATCTTCAATATAATGAAACTGTTGCTAATTTAAAATTTGTTAATAAGGTTCTTTTGCATCTTTTCACATGTTCAATTTTATGGAATTTCAAAACAAACACTTATGGAAGCTGCCTTAGTGTTTGCAACTAGGAAATTGAGAGTTAAGTAGAACCAAAATCTAAAATCTCACCGTTTTGCCAACTCAAAAAATAAGTACTTCGATGTTTTGCTATCATATGTAGGTCACGATGTTCACAGACTTCGAACCCAAATTAGACTAGTCTAATCCTGACGCATTTCAGCGTTTAAATGGTTCGCTGCGGGCATCAGCACCATTACAAATAAGCAGTTTGAAGTTCAGATAGTATAAGAAAAATATCAAAAACAGCAAACCAAGAACTTGAAGCTGCTTATATCGCCTACTGGTTTTTTCCTGGCTTTGTTTTTGTTTTTAACTATTCTCTAATTACATACTTAATTTAAATTGCCATTAGCAACTCAGGTTTGCTGCGTCATGGTTTTTCATAAAAAAATGATTGTGTTCAGGAACAGCGTTCATGTGCCACTAGCAAAGAAACCGTCTTTGAAAGTGCTGTTTTTGCGTTTATGGGAATTGACGTTTGCTGCCTACCTTTCAGGAAATTTATGATGCCAGTGGTTGTATCTACGAACAGTAACTATGTCTACGTGTTACTGGCAGCAAAGAAGATGCTTTTAAAAGTGTTGCTTTGCGTTTATGGAAATTGACACTTGCTGCCGATCGTCTAGAAAATTTATGATGCTAATGTTACCACTTACTCATTCTTATATTAGTTTGGTCATGTTTTGCTTTAACTTCTCTGTTGTTTTTGGCGTTAGCGAAAAGACTCCTTAAAAAAGTTCTGATTTTGCGTTTACGGAAATTGATGTTCACTGTCAGTCGTCTAGAAGCCTTTTCCGATAGCGTTACCAATACCTGCTTTTTCCTGGACATGCCAGGTGAAGGTAACCAGAAGAAAACTTTTATTTCAACCACAAAAATAGAAGGTAGAGAAAGGTAAAACAGATGCAACTACGGAGTCAGCTATTTATGTAAGTAAGTGAGAGAGCCAAATAGAAAAACAATAACAAAGTATTTACAGCTTGAAGACAGAATTTGCAGTTTTACTGATAAACTGCTTTATTATTTTCAAATATTTTGGAATGAGCTGGTTTTAAAATTCGTTTTATGATTAAATTATCTTTTTAGTTTGTCAACAAGTGTAAATTTTCAAATTATACACCAATTTACAAAACAGTTCTCTTTGTAAACAACGCCGATTTCTTCATAAGTTGTGGTTTGCACCTATGCTGTATGCTTGTGATGACTGATGACAAATATATAAAATGACGGCAAACATCTAAAATGCAATTTTTTTTTGTTATGTTCTAATTAATTGAGTATTATTCAGGAAAAAACAAAATTACATTACATTACCTAGACGTTCCGTACTCCTGACAATTTTACAATTCTTGTGTCCACGAGCAAGCGGTAGCAGTGACATCATAAACTTCTTGAACGATTGACAGCAAACATCAATTTTCATAAATGCAAAACGCTTCGTTAACGACGGTAATAGAATTTTCTAATCAGGATTAGGAAAACAGTCAATAGATGGCGCAAACATCTTTTGTCGCAATTAAAGTCTTCCTACCTTAAGTATATTAATGCAAACAAATTTGAAAATGCATGTATGTGTATAAATAGAACAATAATTTTTTGCTCCAGTATTGTACTTACGTACAAATAAGATACTGGATATAAAATAATTAAAACATAAACGATTTAATTCTTGTTATTAATAGTTTATTTTCGTTAGATCATTTCTGAAAAGAAAATTACGTTGAACAATTCGATTTTACTCTAAAACAGTGCATTTTGTGAAAAAAGAAACAAAGAGTAATGTCTGTCATTCAATTGCTTGTGGATTTCTAAAACGGCATAATTATGTTTTTCGACAGTGGCGTAACACACATCTTGTCTACATCTCTGTCCATAATTCAACACGAAGTTCACACTATAGTAGACACAAAATTTCAATTTTAATATCTTCGTTGTTCTTGAAATGTTGAGAAAAAAATTGATACTTTCATTTATTTCAAAGACACTTTGTATAAAATTTTTGTAACTTGATGATATTTATTTCAAGAGTGTCATCTTTTGCTTTTCTCCAAGCAAAAGTAAGTTCGTTTATTTGAATCAGTGGAATCAATCCAGTCGTTCTAGAATTACAAAGGTTTGGAATCATGTTTATTTGAATATCACTTTTAGACTTTTTCATATTGTCATAATAAGATGTTTTTTCCGGTTTGTCAAAAGCTACAGTTCCAGTTACAGTCAACGAATTCATCGCTTCAGCTTTAATAGATACTGGTAGCACAGCCAGTTTTATTAATGAACAGCTTGCTAAAGATCTAAAGATACGAATAAAACCCTGTAAAGAAGTAATATAAATGGCTTCAACAACATTTCAATCATCTGTATTACTACAATGCTCTGTTAGTATAAAGATTTTGGGTCGTAAATATAATCAGGCTGTTTTGCTGGTACTACGTAATCTTTGTTGTGACGTTCTACTTGGACATGATCTTCTCAGTCAACATTCTAGTATTAATATGCAGTTTAGTGGGTCAAAATCACCTCTAAACGTATGTGGACTTGCTACGGCCAATGTAGAATCGGCTTCTCTATTTTCCCACCTAACTCCTGATTGCAAAGCTATTTGTACCAAGTCTAGAAAGTTTAACCCACCAGACACAGCCATTATTAATGATGAGATTCAGCGAATGCTAAAAGAGGACATCATTGAATTAAGTGATTCTCCTTGGAGAGCTCAAGTGTTGGTCGTTACTAACTCCAACCATAAACACCGGATGGTTATTGACTACTCTCAAACTATTAATCGTTACACTTTGTTAGATGCGTATCCTTTGCCAAATATAGAACAGATAGTAAATGATGTAGCCAATTATACAGTTTTCAGTACAATCGACTTAAAAAGTGCGTTTCATCAAATACCAATTTGAAGTGAAGACAGAAAGTACACTGCATTCGATGTTGAAGGTCAACTCCTTCAATTTAAACAGATTCCATTCGGAATAACGAATAGTGTAGCTGGTTTTTAAAGGAAAATGAACTACATTATACGTCAAGAAAATCTAGAGGAAACCTTTTCTTATTTAGACGATGTTACTGTCTGTGGAAAGGATTTAGAAGAACATAATAAAAATTTAAACAAATTTTTGGAAGCGATAGGAAAATATAACCTTACAATAAACTTTCAGAAAAGCAAGTTTAATCAAACAAAAATTAGTTTACTGGGATATATAATAGAGAATAACTCAATTAGCTCTAACCCTGAACGCCTTACAGCACGAAAAACTCTGAAACCTCCTACTGACGGTCCTTTACTTAAACGAGTTTTAGGAATGTTTTCACATTACTCTAATTTTATTCATAAATTCTTAGACAAAATCAAATCAATTATTGCGAGTAAGTTCTCTTTATCGCAGCATGCACTCGAAGCCTTTGAAGATGTCTAGAAAGTCATTATTGCAGCCACTGTGATGACCATCGACCCTGAAGCACCTTTCACCGTAGAGACAGATGCTTCTAGTTTTGCTGTAGCTGCCACTCTTTCTCAACTTGGAAGACCAGTGGCATTCTTCTCACGAACTTTATCAAAAATCCAACTACAGCAATCATCCATCGAAAAAGAAGCTTGTGCAATAGTTGAGGCATTGCGTAAATGGCGTCATTACTTGGTCGGTCGTCATTTCTAGCTGATAACTGATCAGCGATCAGTATCTTTTGGTTTCTCAAAAACTAATTCCAGCAAAGTAAAAAATGAAAAAATAATGCGATGGCGACTTGAACTATCCTGCTACTGATATAATATTACTTACCGGCCTGGTAAAGAAAATTTAGCAGCAGATGCTTTATATCAATAACGACCCTAACAAAATGAAGGAACTCCATGACTCTTTCTGCCATCCTGGAATCACGCGATTTAACCATTGAATTCGAACACGTAATCTTCCTTTCTCACTTGACGATACTTGAAAAAATATCAATCATTGCAGAATTTGTTTAGAATTAAAGCCAAGGTTTAACAAATGCCAAGGGACACTTATCAAATCTACTACTGCTTTCGAAAGATTGAACATTGATTTTAAAGGACCTCCACCTACCAAGACAAGAAATAGTTACATCCTCACAGTTATAGATGAGTACTCCAGATTCCGCTTTGCCATCCCATGTCCTGATATGACCTTTCCTCAACTATTTAATATGTTTGGAACGCCTGCCTACATTCATTCAGATAGAGGTTCTTCTTTTATGTCCCAGGAAGTAAAGAATTTTTTAACTAATGGCATTGCGTCTAGTCGCACCACACCTCACAGCCCTCAAGGGAGTGGACAGGCAAAACGATATAACGGCATAATCTGGAAGACCGTTCAACTTGTGCTGAAGAATAGAATTTGCCTGTCAGTCATTGAAAAGATATATTAAATGAATAGCTCCACAGCTTTCGGTCACTCCTCTGCACTGCCACAAATGAGACTCCACATGAACGAATGTTCAAATTTGTTAGGAGGACTGGAAACGGGTCAGCAACTCCTTCTTGGTTGACAATTCCAGGACCGATTCTACTAAAAAAAAACCGTTAGACACTCAAAGTTTGATCCTTTAGTCCAAGAAGTTTCACTGATCGAAGGTAATCATGAGTATGCCCATATTCGTTTTCCAGACGGAAGAGAAACAACCGTATCTACTACCACCATCTGTTGCTGAAAATAGGTCGGACCCAATTGAAACACCTCCCCCTTCTCATGAACAAGACTATATCCCTTCAGATCCTACTCCACTTCAAAACAGTCCAGCTCCTACTATTAAAACACTTCTGCCTCAAAATGCTACAACTTCACAATCTATTACAGCTCCACCACCTCAAAATGTAGCTCCAAGACGTAGCTCAAAAATTTGGCGGTTTCCAGCGTATCTTCAAGATTACCACCTCGGGGAGGGGTGAATGTCATAATTAAATGTTTTTTAGTAAATAATTCACGCTTTTTGACATGTGTTATTTGTTTGAGTTATCAGAACGTTATAGCTATAATTTCACTTTCAGAAACTTGTGTTACACTCTTTGATACACCTTGTTCTTTTTTCTCCTTTCAAAGAAGTTCCTTATAAGAAATCTAAAATAGACGATCTTTCAACTCTTGTTCACGAACTCTATCTGAATCTAAGAAAATATTGAGAATAGTCTTCAAGCGTGGAACTCAATATCTAGTTACATTCCAGATTTTCAAAAATAGGCAGTATCATTAGACGTATGTTACAAACAAGTTACTTAAATTTTTGATAATAAATATAAAATATGAAACAAGATGCAGGAGTTGGCTATTTAGAAATTTAAGCTCAAACATGACTTTCAGGTTCAGACTTGTTAACTTTTTTAAGTCAATAAAATTCTTCGAACATTTAGATTGATTTTTAGACCAATTAGGCTTTACGGGTCACTTTGAATTTTTGGATATGTATCTCTCTCAGCTTTGTAGTCACGTACAGATGGATCCTTTAATTGCTTTGTTATATAGTTATTCTTGGTTCTGGAGATCAAATATTAAAAAGAAAGTTCCTTTTAAGCCATTTTTGTTGTTGGGTCATTTGTAAATTGAAAGTTGCCCAATATCTATGGCTACGTTTTCGGTGGAATTAATGAATTCTTGCATAGACAACGCTCATGCAATTGTCATCATTAACAATAGTTCAGCCATTTTTGCTGCATTTAACTATTCACGTATTTTATCAGTCTTTACTTAGTGACCTTTATCATCCATTCCATTCTCAATTCATCATCTCCATTTAACACTTTCAGCATCACCAGCCAACAATATCAATACCACCAGCTTTAGTTTTGGTACCATTTACATCGAGAGGATACCGCCTGAGTCATTTATGGGTTTTGCTTGAAAAATGATTTCTGCTCAATAACTCATCTATTATCTTAATAGCCTTAAAGAAGCAAATAGAAAATTATTTTGATAGTCAGAAGGAATGTAGAGCAAAAATAATTAAACGACAGAAAAAAAGGTTTTCTTCTCGTTATTAGCTACTGAAATAAAAACTGAAAAATTCATTACTAGAAACAAGGAAAAAATATTTTTGCGTTGTTGAAATGATTCGTGTTTAGAAATTACAATAAATTAATTATTAAATTCAAAGAAACGCGAATAAAATGTAACGTAAAACGCAGGTTTCATATTATTATCAATTCTTATTATTTTTCTCCGATAATGTAGTCGCGCCATATCATATCATATCTAAACAAGTGGAAAAATATAACAATCGTACCAGGTACAGACAGGAATTCATTGTTTAGATTGTGAGTTATGACTAAATGATTTACTTTTTTTCAGGTGATTGTTTTAACCTTGATGCTTCTTTTAAGAACAAAGAAAATATATTAAAATGTATTTTTGTATTTTTAATTTGTATTTGACATATTGATGTAGAAGCATTAGAAAAGAAGTGCATAATAAGATTTATGCTTTTGCTGTTTTTCAATATTGTTAATATACTGTTACCATCAAAGAACGCTTTGATAAATTTATAATTTGTTTAAATTACCACACCATCAGTTGTTCTTGTTAGCCACAAAAAATCACTTTGTGTTGATAACAACCCTTTTCAAATTCATACTCATTTTAAGTCAATTTCAAGCGAATTACAAAATATTTAAAGCAACCAACGGGTGATCGTTTGATACAAAAGGTCACTAGAGGCCGGTGGGGTCACGTTTAACCTTTTACATTTATTTAGGCATTGGCAAAGGGACGGTAAAAGAGATAATTTTGAATACTATCAAGTATGACCAGCACAACCGCAATCTATAACACGTAAAGATGACATCTTAACGTTATTAAACCTTTGAATAACGCACTGTAATTATAAAATTCAAGCTGGACTAGAAGAAGAAGATTATGTAAAAATCTAATCATGCTAGGTAATTGCAAATTTATAAAATCTGACCTACATTTTGTTTGCTACCAAACTGGTAATGCTAAATTTAAGTTTAATTATAACAATTCTTGTCTAATCACTTATTGATAACAAATCTGCAATTCTACTTCACTTTTATTAATCCAGACTAATTCAGACCAAAGTTCCTGCAAAGCAAATCATTTAAAAATTTTGATAAACCTTCATATAGAAGCAAATTCAAAGTACGTATGTGAATCAATTTAAAACAATCTTAGCATTAACTATAACTAAACGTGACTCAAGTTAATTTATGATAAAGTCAATGTCAGTTACAACGACACAATTTTTTAATATTTAAAGATTATCATAGCTAAATATACAATAACTTAAATTACGCAGTTTTACTAGAAAATGAAGCACCACACGAAAACACGCAAAAGTAACATTTCAGCTTTCAAAAATGACAAAATTGTTTTCCTTCCACTAGAATTTCTAGTTTTTCATACAACAATCTTAGCAACCAGGATTCAGATTTATTTTCATGAAAACCTCGGCAATCTAATTTACCTCTGAATGCTTTTAGAAAAGTGTGTTGGTTGCGCAACTGTCGATTTTAGGCCTGTATAGCTAAAAGTCACGTGCATTGTTGGAAGAAGATAGAAAACATCTAGAAAGATGTTTGGAAGAGTACACGGCGGACCATCTGATTACTAGATTTCAAAATAGATAAAGCTACGTATTTACTTTCCAGGTTTTGCCTAACTTTTTAAAAAAGCCAATGGATTAGATCCAGGTACGCGGGATTTCTAGTTTTTTACGCAAGATTCCTGGAAATTGTATTGAAGTTCATTTCCATAGCGATTCCAAAAGTCTAATTTTCTTTTGAAATCAGATAAAATGTGTGCTAATGGAAACTTTTCATTATGGGCCTATCTGATAAACAGATGCACGCATCGTTGGACAAAGAAGATAGAAAACACAGACAAGAAAGATGTATGGAGCTGTGCGTTTCCGACCGCGTTAATTTTAGATTTCAGAAATGACAAAACTGTTTGTTGCTTTTGGTTTGACTTGACTTTTCACTATAGGGCCTTTCTAAGATTGATTTGTTTGATGACGATTTTAATGTTTATTTCCCTTGCTTTGACGCTTTCAACAATATGCCACTCTTGGTGTCATCTGGGTGGTAATGGTAGAAGTGGTGGTTGCATAGATTAGTGTGCCAAAGTCCTTTTGGCCATGGTGAGCAACGCGTTTTTATTACTAGCATTCTTTTTCATTTCCACTACAGGTGATTCCAATGAACTCTTTCCGATCAATGCAATTTCCTACGCGCCTACTGGGTTTAAACTCTCCTGGGTATGGTATGAGTGAAAAGGAAGTTTGGTGTGGTTGCGTATATCTAATTAACGGCCACAAATGTCGTTTCAGAACCCAAGTATGGTGGCAGTGGCAGACTGTGGCAAAGATGTAAACAAACTTGGAAGCCCCTCCGAGAAAAGTTTGAAAAGCGGCATTCCAAGAGAACAGGGATGGAAGCATACACCTAACGCCTATGGTTTCGCCTCTTCCCAAAACAAAGACGTGCGTTGGGCAGAGCTGTGTCAGGTGGACTGTGTTAAATTCGTATGTCTACGTCCTTGAAACGTAGGGTGAACCCACAATTTATTTGTTTGAATATCTGCAATAATCTCAAAATAAATTCTTTAGTGTTTTATTCGAAACCTTCTTGAGAAAAGCTTTTTCATTATCTCAAACAAGAGAACTGCTAAGTTGGAAACCAAAACCAAAATACAAAGTAATTTGAAGAAAAATATGTTCCTTAATTAAAATTGTAAATTTCTTTCTGTCATTGTATTCATGATCAAATTAAATAGAAATGAGCGGGGCCTACGGGTTAGTCAAAAAAACTGAATACCTAGCGATCAACACGAAGGCAAGGTTTAAGGTGCTGATAGACGACGACACTTGAATCAATCAAGTGAAAGAATTTAAACATTTGGGCGCTGTAGTCGACAAAGAGAAATCAAACAGCGGGTTTAGGAAGATAACAAGATAATAGGATGCCTTAACTCTTTATGGTGGGATAGTAACATTTCCAAAGGAAACAAAAAAGGAGTAGGCAAAATTATGGTTAAATCGGTTGTGCGATATGGAAGTGAGATCTGGATAATTAATGCAGACACTAACTGACAATTGAATGTCGTAGAAATAAATTTTCTGAGACATAGTGCAGGAGTATCTAGATTACAGCACATTACCAACGATGAAATCAGAAGAAGCATGAAAGCAGAGGAAACTTGAAATTGGCAGTCTACGATGGTTTGGACATCTTATAAGAATGCCGGAAAACGGATGACCAAAAAGGATTTTTACGTGGGTATCCCCAAAAAGGGAAGACCGAGACGTTTCTGGAACGAAGGTATTAGAAAAGCAATGGAAAGAAGACAACTCGATGAAGACATGACTCAAGAAAAAGTGCTTGGAGAGAGGGATTGGGTAGACAGCAATAAGCCGTACTGTGATACATAATGATCTTTTATTTTTTACTTTGTCTACTACTTTCCTTGTTTTATTCATATTCAAGCTTACTGGTTTGCCATCGGCATTAATGATGTATGTGTTTTCTTCAAAGCATTTTTCGTATTGTTTAATTTCTATTATGTTGATTCTTTCCGACAGTCTGTCACTCCTTTACGTACTTTCTTCTTCTTATTTGAAAGCATTTCTGACAGTAAGCTTAGTATCTTTAGAAACAAATAACGCAGAAATTAACTTTGACAACTACGTTCTATTACTACTCTAAAAACAACTGGAGTTCCATAGAGTAGTATCTATACTGCTAGACATATATCCTGAAGGCTGACAATTCTGCTGTTAATGTCGTGTCATCATCAGTCGCTAGCTCACGTAATACATGTCGCATCAGTATGAACGAGTCAAAATTAATACAAGTCATTTTCACCATTCGACTTTCAATTTTCCCACCAGTGCATGTAACCAAGAGCTCCATATCAGTCAAAATCGAGGTTAATATTTTTAATCTTTCCAAGGTTAAATACCTTAGACCAAACATCTCACTTGGAAATACTACTTAACAAGCAAATACCTTGAATTTAGTTTAAAGTGTCACAAAAGTAATTGGTTCATGGAAACTTTTGTTTGACAAGAAACTGCTGCTCTTTAAAACAATGCTGGAACCCATTTGTATTTATGGAATCTTACTGTGGGCATGTGCCATTTAATATTAGCTACGTAATAGTTAACGCATCTTGGTATATCAGCAACAGGCTTCATGAAAACCTTGCTATTTTATTTGTCTTTGATAAAGTCCATAGGTAACGGAGCTGAGTTGGTGGGACATCCAGTATAATTAGAAAACATAAGAATCAACGTATTGTATATGCGTTGCATTTTACTTTAAGGCTTGATAAAATATTTAATACGAATTCCACAATGTTTTTGCTTTTCTTCTTTATTTTGGTCAGATGTAATAGTGACAGCAGTAACCATTACAGAATTAATCTTCTTGCCTTTTCTGGAGCAGACCAAGCAGAAGATTTTTCTGATTTTGGATGTGTTGATGATTTGCTAGCAATACTCAAGTAGACTGGCTACGGCACAAGTACATAAAGGTAAACCAAAACATGAAACAAAAAGTTATAAAACACGCATTGTCATAGACTGGATACTCAAGGCTATTGTTGAAGACCTAAACTGCTTTAGGTTTCAAAAGGCAGGTAATATTCGTTTTGCAATATAGAAATTTGTTCTTTATGTTTAATTATTCTTTTATTCCGTTTTTGCCATCTGTATTAGATTTAAACAAAAGAGTTAGTTTTGTGCATCTATTGATTTTTTAATTTGATGAGTTGTAGTGCATTTCGCATATCTATAGCAACAGTAAAAAGTCTAATTGTAATAAACAAAAATTGCGCCATCTATTTATTAATATCCTAATAATAAAATGTGATACGACAGTGCTACTGCTTCCGTTTGCTTCTAAAAGTCTGTGTATAAAAATACATAAATAGACGAAAACAAAAGAAAACAGTTCTAAGCCAGAACATACTTCTGACAGACATTGTTTTTGAATAGACTTTTAAATCTCTAACAACCGATGGCCGTAGTTATCGTGTATAAAAAACAAAATAATGTAAACATAATTTGACACTAACATTTAGGCCACTTCCTCAATTTTGAATTATTAGTCCGATTAATGTAAATTCAAAAATAAATACAAACAAAACATGCCTATTTATAAATACATCAATACCATCAATAATGATCGGTAATAACAGTATCGAGGTTACCCGTGCATGTTCCTACTGACCTGGGGTCACTGTTCTGGGGTTGCAGTACACCGTTCGTCTCTATGCAACAACCCTAATTGAATTTCATTCACCCCCGTTTATTATTAATTATTCAGATTGTTAGCTTACTCAATCGGTCGTTATGCGTGTCAAACACGATTACAAATAGACATATTTAGGTTGTGTGATGGATAAAGGTGATTATCTTCTAGGAAAGGGGTTGCTGTTTTTGTGTATATTAAGGACGTTCAAACTGATATAAAATGGAGTAAAGTTCCGGTTTTTGCTTTTTATGTTGCTTTGGAATTTAATACATAAGTGGCTAGCTTGTTTGTTTACATGTATTTAGAATTGATTTAGTGAATGAAATAAGAACAGTTATTAACCTCAAAAAACAAAAACATCAACGAAAGAAAATCGTCTAGGAAATGGAAGTAATGGAATAATGGTCATTTTTTATCTTTGCTTTAATTTTAAAAACGGGAAAGAATTATTATATATTATTACTAACTGTATAATTGTAATAATTTGATAAACACTGTTTAGAATTATAGGCGTCTTTGAATTTCTTAAAAATTGAGTTATTTAAACATCCAATATGTTGTATCAGCAAAAAATTTAACTTTTAGAAACGACCAAGAAAGCATTCTTATCCACAAAATCAATCTTAGTTTGCTGTAAAAACGTTACCCACAAAAATAATAAATTATTTACAAGGGTCTCGGATTACTGGATAAATAAATAAATTTTAACCAAAAAATTGCGCATTTCAAATTTTTACGTTGTTTCCATTTCGGTCTGAACAAGAAAGGACGGAGAGCATTTTAAGAAGAAATAATGATTCTATCTCGACAAATCTGAATCAAATTTTTTATAATTACTTAAGGTGTAGTTGGTTAAGTATGTAAGGTAGGTCGGTAGATGAGATGAGATTAGCAGAAGTAACATTTCTTGTTGTTTGATCTAATCAAAAATGACTTGTTAGATATTTATTAGAAAATGTCAGTATAGGAAACCTAAATATAAACACTACATTCATTTGTTTTGAAAAAAAATAAAATACCAAGAAGAATTCTATGACTCAATTCCGTTTTGAGTCACCCATATATTACATCTTGTCATGATTTTAGCTGTACAGGATGCTAATAGTATGCAATTGAATTAGATTCTTTAATCAAGTGTTTCTAATGCACACTACAAGCAAAGAGGAAATCTTAGTGGCCTTGGGCAGAACTGTCTCAGATACTACTACCATACCAAACATCATCAGATTCAATTGAATCACATTTTCTCTCATATTACGAACCAGATTGAAACTATCTTACTCTATTATACGTCACATGCCAAAGCAAAATTTTGGCAGACTTGGGAAGAAGTTTCTTTCTAGATCTCAGTTACCACTACCATATCAACTATTGTCAAATTGCAATGGGTCACATTTTGCCTTATATTACAAAGGCGATTTAAATCCGACTGGAAAATAGTTTTATTACACCACTTCCACTTAAGATCATCTGCGGTGGTTTTGTTGGCAAGAATATCAAAACAAAATGTTTTTTGACTAGTGTGCCATGTTTTACTTTGGTGTAATAATTTTAGTTAGTTCTACAAGATAACCAAGCGGCATAATTGAACGCTCTAGATTTACAGGGTGGTCCATTCGGTAGCGGAATTTTAAAATTGCCACCATTCGCAAACCACTCAACCGATTGATGTCATTTTTTGTAGGCATACTCACAATGGTCTAAGGTTTTGTTGACAAGTGTTTTGATCACAATAATGGCGACCTCGAAGACAACCTATTCGTTGGAACAAAGAGTGACATTGGTACGGCTCTGGTACCAAAATGGACAGAGTCCGGCGGCAACACTAATAGCCTTTAGGACCGAGGTAGACAGACATTCGACCCTTAAAGCGGAAACCATCTCAAAGTGAGTAGTTAAAAATCTAGGCAAAAATTAAATTTTTGCTCAATATTTTTAAAATTAATTAATTGATTTCTTACAAAAACAACAATAGATTGATGGCCAAGTTTGAGAGGACCGGAAGTGTGTTGGATGACAAGGCAGGAATGGCTACCAAAGAGTTCACTGTCCGAACAGAAGAGAATGTGAAGCGCGTCAAACAGCACTTCGAAGAAAAAGTTGGTCCGTCGACACGAAGAGCCGCACAGATATTGAACATTTCGAAATCCAGTGTTCTAAGGATCCTCCATCAAGACCTGGAGTGGTTCCCGTATAAGATACAGATTGTGCAAGCTCTGAGCCCTCGAAGTGTGACCCAAAGATTCGATTTCGCCAATGAAGTCCTCGACCGCATCGAGAATGACAAAATGGATGTAAAGATGATTCACTTCACTGATGAATGCCATTTCCATCTCAATGGCTATGTTAACATACAGAATTATCGTCATTGGGGCAGTGAAAAGCCGAATTTCACTGTTGCGACCCCACTCCATTCTCAGCGAGTAACTGTCTGGTGTTCTGTAACTGCCAAAAAGATATTCGGTCCGATATTCTTGGACACCAATGTGACTGCAGTTGCCTATAAGGACCAAATTTTGAAGGAATTCATCAAAAAGGCCAGGCTCAATCGGATGGTCAACAATTATTGGTTTCAACAGGAGGGTGCGAGACCTCATCGAACCCAGGAAGTTTTCGACTGTCTCAAGGAAGAGTTCTAAGAGAGAATCATTGGATTAGATGCCCCCCAAAAGACCGGAGGAGGCATAGACTGACCACCCTATTCTCCCGATCTCAATGTCTGCGATTTCTTTCTCTGGGGTTATATCAAGGATAGAGTCTACAAGAATAACCCTAAGACTATAGAAGAGCTCGAAAAGAACATCACAGACGTCATCAAAGGCATTACACGCGAAGTTCTGGAGAGGTCAACCGAGGCCTTCGAAACAAGGCTCCGCCACATTGTGACCAGCGAGGGTTCACACTTCGAAAACTTAATTCACTAAACCCCAAACATTTATCTTCAGAATAAAAAAAGAATTTCATTTTTATCTCTTGCAGTTCTTTTATAATCGATTTTCCAAAATTCCGCTACCGAATGGACCACCCAGTACATTCGATGCTTTGCACCGACTATTTTCACTACAATTTCTTGTGGTTTTTCTTAGTAGTGGATGTGAAAACCGGAACTGAATTTTCCACGGAATTCATTACTTCCTATCTAACCTTACTATTGCTCCTTCTAAAATTGTGATTCTGACTATTTCTTTTGGTGTTGTTTGGTAGCAAAGCTTTTTGCAGGAAAGTGAAAACAACATCGATATGGACCATGTTTTATCTGCGTAAGCTTACGGAATCTTCTCTCTGCCCAACTCTGTTTCTTTTTCCTTTCTCTTTTTTCTTTTTCCTTTTCAAACACCATGTGTGACATCATGCGCCACCAGCTATTAAGATTATTGTAAAAAAGATTGTCGTCCCGTTTTTAAACTGGAAAGTTCGTAATCGTAGAGTTTTGTTTTTTCGACAGAAATTCTGCATCTGAAGAACGGATTGTCGTATCGACTTCAGGCTTTCTTTTGTTCTGTAGGGGTGTGTAGGAATCACCAATCGTATTTTGTCTTTTACGGTTTGATATTGAATTTTCTTAGTTTCGTAGTATAATGGAAGAAGAAGGTTTTGAAAAACCTGAAAGCTTTCGCTCGCTATTTGTTCTTTTGGCAGGTATTTGGTATCTCAAGAGTGGTTGGTTCTATAGAACTGGAACTTCGATTATTATCAGTGTTAGGAAGTAGCTTTCAGATAGATGCCCCATATCTCAGGAACGGTTGATCCTATCGAGATGAGATTTGGATTGTTAGCATTAATGGAGGAATGACTTCCAGACGATTTGGGGGCCACTAATTTTCTTTTGTTCTTTTTTGGGGGCAGATATCCTATATCTCAGGAATGGCTAGTTCAGTTTTATTGAGGTCGGACTTGGATTATTGGCAAGGAAAGTCTTTTAGACATCTTGGGCACCACGAACGATTGTATCGACTTTTGCAAGAGGAGAAAAGCCTTTGATCGTTTTTTAGTAGGTATCCCGTATCTGAGGAAGGCTGGTCTTATCGAGACAGAACTTTTGATTTCTTCTAAAAGGTGAAACTAATTTTGTTACATGTTACATTTATTAGATCAGATTGCTCATGTCATAAATACGAAACACAACACCACTGGTACTAAAGAATACCATTCCTAGCTCACATTTCTCAGAGATATGGAGCTGTCGTCAGCCATTCTTGCACGATAATATTTATTTGTTTATGTGATAATATTCGAGGTTTTTTTACATGTATTCCAAGATGTTTCTGCCGAATAATTGGATTTTTAATTCCTTGGTTAGATAAAAATAAACTTTTCTCTTCCATTCAAGTGTTTTTTATGGAAACACTTTGAATCTGTTTGTTTAAAACAATTATTGTTTCGTGCAGATAATTATACATCCTGCATGGTCTACACAGTTTATTAAAATACAAGATTAGCTGATGTGTAGGCAAAATGAAGAACGAGCTTTTTATCGCTACACAGCATTTATTCGTATCCAGTTTATCATTTTGAATGTAATACAAAAGCTCGATCTGATTTAATTTTGCTTTTTCTTTTTCATTTTAAATATCATTCAAAAGCTTTTTTAAAATGGATTACTAAAGATACTGGTCACGATATAACTTTGTTCTATATATAATTTACAAGAAATAATACAAAGATTGCGTGAGAGAAAATTTTTAAGATTAAATAAGTTAAGGCGTGAATATAGTCACGTACGCAAAATTAGCGATAATAAAGAATATTTTCTTCAGGAAAGAACGCTTTGTTTAATTTCCCAGGTATTACTTTATTGGTCTAATAATAATTGTAATAACTGCTAAAATGTTTCAGAGAAGTTTCTTTTATTATTAAGCTGTGTATAAGTGACCTACAGAGTCAAGATGGATGTTGAGGATGTCCCAACATTATTTTAAAAAACCTTTTTCAGACAAAATCTACAGTGCAGTGTTTATTTTTCAGTGTAAATTATAAATTAGTTTACAATTTCTTGGAAATATCATGGAAAGGCTAATAAATTGTGACAACTTTAATATAATCTAAGTGGTACTTGCGGTATTCCGCATCAATTACTAATTAGCGGATTTTAACTATAATTTAATTATAACTACACAACAGTAGAAGATGTAATTTATTTTATTTTCCTTTTGATTTTTAGAACTTGACGATTGTATATTGTTTTAAATGAGAACGATTAACTCTTCTAATTATCATTCGATCGTCATAAAAACTAATAAACTTCTACCTTGAATATAACATAAGCTTTAAAAATGCCAAAAGTAGCAAGTAATAGTAGTAACTAGCAGACTATATTTCATCTAAATATCCTTTTTAATAATTTAAGAACAATGCTGTATAAAACCGGCTGTTTTTTGTTAGGTTATTTGTTTACTTTCTTAATCCATATTAAGCAACCCCTTCACGTGTTCTCGTTTTCTAGATAGTACAACGCCTAAACATTTGTTGTTTTTTCATTATTTTTGCACACTTTCTTCACAAGATAAATGTACCTACCAGTCATACTACTCCTTATCGTGTCTAGACTAACTTGTTTTAATAATTTATTAAAATCGACTACTTTTCTTTAATAAAATAGCACGTTTAAATCGATGACGCTCTTTCAAGTATCTGTAAACATTATTTAAGCTCTAAGACTGGTTTATTATTGGAGTTCGATGAGATTTACTTAATAATTTAATAAAATTATTGTTTACGTGGCTAAATGTTAAAACCGATATCAGGAAATGAAGGTAGTTTTTTGACATACAAGTTAACAAAAGAAAATTGTACTGCATTGTGTATTATATCGTGTGTCTCTCGGAAGATGGAACATAATAAATAAAAATCTGTATTATATTTTGGAATGGATCCAAAGATTCTTTCAATATTCTAAGAATCTAGTAATCTAAAGCAAAACCAATAGTAAACAATAATAAATTGCTATCTTTCTCTAGAGCTACGCAATTTTAGCGACGCGTGTTATGATTAAATTCGTAGAATGTTCAAAGAGATCTTGAATTTATCGTGTTGTGTTTTTCGAGACACACGGTACGCTGTTTATACTCTATGATGATTTTTTTTTCTGTGGTTTTAGTAAAACTTTCTAAGGTGGATAAAGCAATGAAGCAAAAAAAAATATTTAGTCTCTGTGGAGACTGGTCCACAAGATTGCAATAGTGATTCAATGCAATAAAATTTATTTCTGTTTTGGCTTAATGATTTTGTTGAAATTCTTTTGCTTCTCTTTGCCTGATATGGCTAGAAAATAGTTTTACCTCTGTACCCGAGATATGATCAGGAATTTCCACAGGATATCTTAGATGTTATGAAGATAAATGGACAAGAAAGTTTAAGCTTAGAACAAAAAAAAAATAATCAAAACTGAGTAGCAGAGAGGTCTTCTTCTTTACAAATTCTGGGGCACAAAACATCTTATCAAATGTATTTGTGTAATAAATATTTAAATAGAAAACTAAAAAAAAAATAATAAAGTTATTTAAAACATACAAATTTATTAGCTTACTGCGCCCAGCTAACTTAGTGGGCGGCAGTGAGCATGCATAAGGATAAAAGAATAAAAAAATGAAAAGTGTAAGCATTAATCATATCTAACAGCCAATCTATTGACAAGAAGTAACATCGAGTTTGATGCGGACTTTCGTAGCGATAGGACGTGTCAAAGCAAGCAGGTAGGAGATACATATAAAGTTTAGTCTAGGTAAAAGCTTAAGTTTATAAACGCACTTTTAAGGCGATTCTTGTGGACTCAAAGTTCCGGTTTAGTAAGAAAAACTAGTAAACGTTATATATAGTTTTGAAGACGTTTTTGGGAAAGGATCCATTGATTCTACAGCTCGACCAACCTTAGAAAAGCACTGAGTGGGCGTGTACGGGGGAGCTACATGTTCAACAAGTACGCTCACATCCAAAAATCTTTCGGCAAAAAATTTAAATAAAACTAAACATCACCAATAACATGTAATGAATTTAAAATAACTTTTGTGAGTTAGTGCACTCGAGTAAAATTACGCTCCTGATTGGTCGACGTTGTTTGTTATTGAAATTAGTTGGCAAATTTTCCGGGGCTTTTCTGAGGTTGGTCGCGCTGTAGTAGTGAAACAGACTAAAAGGTGAGTAAATTTGCTAAGAAGCTTGATAATTAGATCCCTGTGGAAAGGCTCTGCATTTGGTTAAATAGAAAACAACATAGAGCAGAAATAAAAAGATAGTGGATCAAAAGTTTGAAACCAGGTCAAGCATAAAGAAAAACACAACGCAGGACAATAACAGCCAAATACATTTCACTAAAATGAAAAAGGTAAAAGATATTTTTGATATTAATTAAAGAAACAAAAGCTAAAATTAAAATTGCAAACAAGGAAATTGAGAATCCAAAGCACAGGTTAAATGTTAAGACTGCAGAAGCGAAATTTATAAAAAAAAAAACGTAAGACTGGTAAACAAGAAAGGAAACAAGGCGGGAAAATAGAAGTTGAAGAGGCAACAAAAAACAAAGTGCAGGGACACAGGTTGCAAGCAAGAAAAAGACTGCAGTAAAAAGAGATTGGTGATAAGAAGAAAAATGAGAAAACAAAAAGGGAAAGTAACAAAGCATGCGGCAATTGTTAACGTTAAAAAAATACAAGATGCAAAGAAGATAGTTGAAATTTAATGAGACGCAGGAAACTTTTGCGGCAATCAAGAATATTGGAAAAGGATAGTTGCGAATCGTGATGAAAAACAAAGAAAGATCTGGTTAAGAAACTAGAAGGAAAAGAATAGAGTTTTGAGATGAAAAATATAGCAAACATTGACACAAGAGAAAATCAAGATTGCAAAAAAAGGCAATCCAACAGAGCAAAATTGGATATACCAAATAAAACTATTACTGTCTAAACAACTGATAAAAACAGAAGACATTAGTTTCGATTTTGTTAAAATTAAAGTTTTACAGCAAAAATATTGCGCAGAAGAAGAATCGTGCCTGAGATGTAAAGACAAACATGCAGTAAGAGAATGTGACTCAACAGAGTGCCTGAACTGTAAGAGAACGGAACGGAGATATCGTAACCATGTTACAACAAACTGAAATTTTCAAATATTAATTAGAAAGCTCAGAATTGCACAGAGAGAAGGAAGCAGTGCATGCATTAAAAGACTATGTGTACAGAAAAATATAGTGATATAGTAGTATTAGGATGCCTGCAAGAAAACAATACCAAAGATTAAGATGGGGTATAAAAACCCTGGTGAACAGAAGAGCTGAAAGAACAGAGGAGTAGAGTTAGAAAAGCTAGAAATATTGAATTGAGAGAAATGGCAAAAGAGAACAAAGATTGGAAGAAAAGTATGGAAGACAGAGAAGAGAATATGAAGACGCATTAGAAGTAGGCAAAACTGAATCATTTAGAGGTATTGTGAAGAATCGACATACGAGTTACCATTTAGAGTATGACCATGAAAAGAAAGAAGAAAGAAGGACTTGGTACAGTACAGAAACCAAATGTCAGCTGTGCAGAGAGTTGGGATGATATCTAGAAGGAAGTTATAAAAAGTATTTTTCAGTAGATGATAGAAAAGAAGATAACGGTGAGAATAGATTATTTCAGATACAAAACAGGGGCGTAACTAAGGACCCCACAGATCCCCTCATGCGGGGGAACTTCACCCAATTCTTATATCCAACAAATTACAAGAAGATTTCAATAGAAATTTATTTCTTAGGCAATATTGAATTAATATTTTTTATCAAATGTGCTTTAAGAAAGAAATTTCTTTAAGATGTATGAGAGATAATTGCGTGGATACCCAAAGACTTAACTGGGGTAAAACCGATAAGTTTATTGACAAATCTAGGAAGAGCTTTACACAAGGCATTCGCGAATTAGATCGTGCATTACCCAGAAAAAAATTAACTAGATAAATCCCATACGAGCCGTGGATAAAATGGCGACGAGGACGAAAGAGAATAAAAATAAAAAGCTTCACATGGCAAATATTTATGCAAAAAGGCTCTAACGATTGCACAAAAGTCTATAGCAATACCTATGCGGGAAACTTGAGGGGTTAGACGCAGAATAATGAGGGAAATGTATAGAGGTGGGGTTGAGGCAATTTTTTTTACGCGTCAGAGACTTGAGGAAATAGAACGAAGTACATTCAAATTATCAAATATCTAAATGTAATACAAACACTGCCCCTACTTGCGATTTTGCATGATAATAGATTACCAGATGAGGCCCGGGCCGGACCGCCCCTCTCCCCCCAGGTACACCACTGTGTAAATACGTATGAACAATAATGATGTTTATACTTAATAATTGAAACCCGATACTTTCATATCAGTGAGCTAATTAAAAGGCAATTAGACATCGTCTGATGTAATACGAAAAAGAAGTCCTGTTCGGATCAGTACGAAAATGTAGTCCGTCCGGTGCAGTACGAAAATCATCTCAGTCCGGTGCAGTACGAAAATCATCTCAGTCCGGTGCAGTACGAAAAAGCCGCGGTTCGTTGCAATACGATAACAAACTCGGTCCGTATTAGTACGAAAATGTAGCCCGTGCGGTGCAGTACGAAAATCATCTCGGTCTGATGCAGTATTGATTAGATTAGATTAGATAAAATTTAATTTAATCGCATTGTTTTTTAATAAAAAAGTGACTGAGTTTCAAATTTCTTAACAAATCGTGTTAGCTTTGTTTGCGGGTGCAATTCAAATACGGCAATCTGATTTTAGAGTAAATGTAAATAATAATATCCATGGTTACGCCTCACCATGGTTACGCGCTCGAGTTTCCGAATAGACAGATAGATAGATACATTACATACACAGAAGACAATTGATAAATATTATATTTGATGATAGGGACCTAGAAATTTGCTTTAATGTCAGTCAAAATATTTTGACGGGAAACTGTTAAAACTAAAAAAGTTTTATGAAGACAAAAGAACTGAAAAAAACTTTAAGTAGGTACTACGCAACTTTTTTTATGAAAAATAAAATTTTGTAAACAAATACATCTTTATCAGAAAAATCAAGTAGGCGTTGAAAGAAAAAAACATTTATTCTATTATCTACCAAAACAAAAACTTCTTTGCAGGTGGTTAGATTCTCATGAATTTATGAAATGTGACGTCAATAGAAATGATTAATAATTTTTATTTATTAAATGCCTAGTGATATATCAATGGAATTTGCTAAACAGAACAAAGCACACCTTATTATAGTTTATTTTAACAAAAAGAGATATGAATCAACAGAAGCTTTCATTACTTGCGATAATAATAATGAAATTTCAAGAACTAGATGCACTAAAAAACAATTGTAAATCGATCAAGCATTGATTTGTTTGTTTTAATAAAATATTTAGTTAACTAGATTTTTTTTGAGAAAGAACACATTATTTCTAGAAATTCCTTATTACTATTACTATTAGAAAATTTTGAATTTTCTTATTTTAAACACTTTAACGTTGATTTGATGAAGTGGGCGTCAGCCATTTTTTTCATAGTAGTTGTACCAACCGTCCGGAGAGGGAGTCGATTGCTCCCTCCAAATTGTGTGTGTGCTGCAGATTTTTCTCCGTAGAAAATCCGGAAAAGAATTTATTATACGAAACCTATTTAGTGAAATTTTACACCTATAACTATAAGGTAAGTATCTATATATTTTTTTAAACATTTGGACCCAACCCCAATTAAATTTACCGGTTTAGGTTTTCAAATTTCACCTAACGGTCAAGCTAAATTTTATACTATTTCTAAACAATTACACAATCTTATAAGTAAAAAACAAACAAGAAATCACACTTACCAAATTAATAAAAAACTTGATTAAAGGAAATTCTGGAAGCTTCTAAACAAGATGTCGGATGTTTTTGAATTGTCTTATTTTTGCTCAACGTCATCTTCAAGGATATATTTCTATCCTTATTGTTATCCGTTAGTTAATTACTATAAGTAAGACATACATATATGACTTTATTGGTGTTGTAGTGATATAGTTTTGAGTTTTTCGCGCCTATTGGCTAATTAATCAAAACTATCCCTACTGTATCGCGGGAAGCCTAATTAAAAGCGTCGCCATATTTTGATTATCTTACTTGTTCTTCAGCAGTTGCAGAAGCAAGTTCGTTTGCGTATCTTTGTGCTATCATGGCTGGTGCAAATCCACGGCCACCTTCGCAACCCCAGGTGCTTGTCGAAGAGGGTACTGCTATTGTAGCGTTAACTAACCCGACTGCTGTTCCTGAAGGGTCGATACCACTTGGTATTTTATTGCAACCACCATTTGGTGAAGACGTTTATTCCTTCAGCAAGGCCGACGTTGTTAGGGTGGTGCGTTTGCTTTTGGAAGCTTTGGAATCGGCATTCTTTCTTTGTAATATTTTCTTGGATAGCTATGGACTGGCTAAGGTAAGTTTATTTTGTTGTTTCTTGAAAATATATTTGGGAAAAATTATAAAAATCTTAAAACGTAGTAAGTTGTAATTTTTGCAAATGGCGGACATCTTTGTAAAGTTGATTACGTGTTTGTTATCTTTGGGCGCAAAAGTAAACATACTAATAGAAAAGTGTAGAAAATTGTAGAAAATTGTTTTTGAAAGTAAACTACCTAATTACAAAATGAAGTTGTATGGTGGACATGTTTAAAGAATGCCACACCCTTTTAATTTTTAAAAATCATAAGTTCAATTTTGATTACATTTGCTTTAAGATGTTATTAATTAAAAAATTAGATTGGGTTTTTTAATTTTTTTTTCATTAAAACGAATTTAAATGAAATAGTTATAAATTTATATTCGATAATGAGCGTTGGTTGGCGGAGGTATGAATTCTAGGTAATCATCGCTGAAATATGTCAACGATAAGAAGAGGAATCTAAGGTAAATATGTATTGCTACTTGCTATACTACTATTTAACTGGGAATTAAATTTTTTATTTATTCGATTCTTACTATTTCTCTTGAAGAAAAAAACTAAAATCGAATTAAGAATTTCTTAAATTTGTTTTTGTTTTATGAATGGTTTTTAAAATACTTAATGTTAACCTAAATTTGATAATTCTACATAATTTCATTTTTGAATTATTAATGATTGTTTTAGAAAACCTACCACCCTGTATATTTATAAAGTATGAAAATAATTTCTAAGGTTTATTGTTTTGCATTGTTATAATAAATTGTTAAGATACATAATTATAAAAGCTGTTAGAGAGAAAACAACTATTTTATAAATGTCAATAAATGCTGCAGAGATGGTTTTAAAGAAAAACGACAAATCAGAGTTAGCAGGAACAATTGTGTATCTTTGGTTAAATGTACAACAGAGAAATTGTTTAGTAACTAAACTGTAAACAGTTGATGTTTTAACAATGTTGGTTTTGTTTATTTGTCGTTCGTTTATTTTTCTTTTTTTTGTTTCTTGATTGATATTATTTAGTCAGTTTTTCTAGGCAAAGGCTATTTGATTAAATATAATGTTTTAGAAATCTTTTTGTTTCCTAGGGATCTTATTGTTTAAATAAAACCTATTGAAAGTGATATGGTTAATAAGAGTAACATTTAACAAAACATTCTGCAAACTTTAATTAATTAAATAACTTGGTGTCGTTCAGGCAGATAGTGTAGCAATTTTTAAAGTTAAATTTTGTATTCCAGTATGAGAACAAGAGAAATTGTAGAATATGCATTTATGCTTTTAATTACGTTCCTAGAATTGAATGTAATGTTGCAAACACTAGAAAATAATTATCAGTCAAGATCAAACATAACCTCAAAAAAGCATCAAGTGATATGAAACTTTTTTCCTATAATTTAAGGTTGCGCAAATTCTATTTTTTATTAGGAATAAATTGTTTTGTTGTTAATTTTAAATTCTTAGGACTATCTGTAGAAATAAAATTCATATCCAAAGAGTTTTATTGAAAATTTGCTGTTTTTCACTAGGTTTTTCATAAAAATTACATTAACTATTTTGCTGTGAAGTATAATATACTCTGTCTAGCAGTAAGTTTTTGTGTACTACAATACGTTTTTTATACAATTTATCAGCAGCAGCACGGAGGTTATTCATCTATGTAATTGCGCATTTAAAAGTCTTTTCACTAGTATTAAAAACTTTAGTATGCAATTGTTTTAAAATTATCTTAAAACACTCTGAGCATGCAAAAAGTTAATACAACCCTTCTGCAACTTGTAAACTGATTGTGGATGATAGTCTTAGCATGTCCGACTTGGATTTTGAAAATGGTTGCATTATTACCAGTTAGAGCTTCTAGTTCAAGTTTATGTTTCTGCATCATGTATCGTTACCATCCTGTTTTTGTATCAGACTAAAGATTCAGTTACTTTTAAAAAAGTTTCTAACAATAAAGATTTTTAAATATTTTGGTCGTCATCTTGAAAAGTCTCATCTTGACAAGATGCTAAATCTTTTTTTCATTTTGTTTTATTTTTGTGCTTTCTAATTGAGATATTCAACAAAAGCCTTCAAGCTTCTAACATTCTCAAGAAATCTAGTCTAGTGGCAACCAATCAATTCTGACAATTTCTATTTTTGCCACATTTATCAACCATCTTTTATTTGTTTGAAAACACAATTATGACAGTTATTTTATAGTCAGTTGCCCGATAAAGTACCTAGCGATAGAAAACGGTATGAACTATGCTTTAATATGGTCAAGATTCGATTTTGTAAAACACAAAAAGTTGACTCAAGCTGTACCATTCGTCTAAAAGGATTCTGCCTAATTCAACTTTTTATTCTGGAAGATAAGTCAAACTAGACTTTTTTAAAATTAACATGGTGGGAGTAGCAAAACGGCATAAAAAGTTGAAATAAAAACTAGACTCTTTGGAAGGCTTTTTTGTAAATCTTCAAGTCTGTTGAAATTTACTCTTGTCTTTTGCTTCCCACTAGAAATCTTTCGCAAAAGTAGATTATCTTCTAGATTTTTGTCCGCTGTCTGACAAAAACTAATCTGACACCAATTTATTCATTTTAAATTTGCAGTAATCTTCAAGTGGTCAAATTCTACTTTTATCTTCTACTTCTCATTACTAGATCCTACTAGATCTCTGCCAACAGATTTAAAAACATCAACCTAACGCAAATATGTTCATTTTGGCTTCGTTCTAAACCTTGAAGTGCGCCAAAATCTACTTCTGTCTTCTGCCTCTTGCTAGAAATCTTTTGTCAAGACAAATTGCTTTCAAGGTCTCTGTTTACAGGACTAAAAATACCAACCTAACGCCTTGGTACTTCTGCTCAATTCCGAGTGAGTTCTGATATTAACATATTTGTATCTGGCAAAGTCAAATGACATAATATGGATTGTTTCTTAACAATTAATGTTATCTACGTTGACAAATCAAGCTTTTCAGAGACATTTTACCTCAAGTATCTTTTCTTTAAATTTGTATAGCAGTAACCTTAAAAGTTTTCTGTTTTTCTGATAACTGGATAACAATTAGATTTTCAAGAAAGAGCTTTTTTAAGTTTAGCTATCTAGTAAAGTAAACCCTGAATGCATTTGTTAGTTTAAATAGGAAACAATTAATATGATTCCAATAGACTTCTTTGTTTTTATATAAAATCTCAAAGTAGCGTTTGTTCGTTTTCTTGAAACCATTGTTTAATTTCAACAGATAGAGTATGCATTTGATGGGATCTGCCCATTTTGTCATTTATCTCTTTTTACCTAATGCTATCTTGTCTAATTTTCCATTTCGTCTAAGTAAGGCCGAAATTTAAAATCTGAACTTTTAGCTAGGTTAGAAAACATAAAATAGGAGCAAAAGTCCATAGACTGGAGTTAAACTGAACCAATCCGACCCTGGTGTTTTTGATACAATATTTATGGTGGTAGAGGATTACAAGTACTACAAATTATATTGATAACAGGAAACCATTTTGAAAAACCAGTTCTTTAGTGTCAATTTTATCTTTTTTTGTCATTATTTGTCTTCTATTTGTTCAATGCTTTCTTTAGAAATGAGTTGATGTATTTCTTAAGAAATCTTTCGTTGATCGTTCTAGAGAAGATAACCCAAACAACTAGTCTCCCTTAATGAATGATCCTCAGACGACTAATTGGTTCTTTTGGGCTTCACCATGTTACTTTCTTTCTTAACTTTGTTAAAATAGTATATACGACTACGGACTAAACAGCATATATCTTACGCTGTTGGTACCACTCTGGTATAACTGAATAGATTAGATATAATTTTTGACGTCCTTCTTCGTACTGAATAGAAAGGCAAAACCATCAATCTTCTTTCTTGACATTTAACAACATTATTTCTCTACTTCTTGTGATGGAAAAAACATCTCGAGTAAACATGGCTTATAAAATTTTTGGAATTTCTATATAACATCATTCAAAGACATCATACCAATGTATGTTGAGTTTTGGGTTTTAAAGCAGCTTGGATCAAGAAGTATCTTCTTTTAAAAGATTTTTTTTGTCATTAAAAGGTTAAAAATGTTTTGAATTGTTTTCTACAGATTTTTGACATCGTTAACCAAATCATGCCAACCGCATATGTCTACAACACCAGCTACTGGATTTTCTACAAAAGTCAGTATGGAGAGTGCCTTTGCGTCTGCGAAAGATTTGGCATTAAATGTTTCCATCGTAAAAATGCCTTTCACTTTATCAATTTGGATCCATTGCCCGAAAATATTGAAGGTTATTTTGCCATACCACTCGGCGGAAAGCTATATCCAAATGTAAGCACACGCAAAATTGGCTTATAATCATATGCATAACACAAACGTTATTATAGGAGGCGAATGTTAGCGTTACCCCTGTTATGAGTGATATGTTGAGAGCATACGAAATTAAGATTGATTTGGTTGTCCAACAACTGGTAATTAATGAAAACGGGTTTACATTGCCAAATGAAGAAAAAGTTACTTTAACCATCGAATCCAGGTAAACAAATTCTTACCACCAATCTGCTACAGTTTTGTAATAAATCTATCTTTTTCTAGATACATGTTAACTCCAGAACATCATGCTCTTCGTGACATAGCCTTACTTCTTAGTCCACATCCAATGACTCAATACGTGTATTCGAGCTATTTTGAAAATCTACATCAATTTCACTTATTTCTAAATGGACATCGCTGGGAAACACATGTCCCCCGTACCTATACTATTGTTTCTACAGATTTACCAAAATTTACCGTAGTGCCAACTAATTTGGAGTTTCCCCTTTATGATGCCGATTTATCTTCAAATTACCAAGCTGAATATTACGAAGACTATGAACGACATGCTCAGTCAAGGTATGGCGCTTTTGCAATTAATGTTCGTGGTACTCCCGTTCAGAAAGCAGATCACAGGACTCAATTATTTCTGTGTTACACAAGAAATTACGATGCAACTAAGGCAAACAGATATACTGTATTAGTACGTCAGATAATATCAGAAAAACCTTTCCCAGCAGAATATATTGGCCCACTACGAGATTTCGCAAGCGGTCCTTTAAGACCAAAAGCTACTTCATCATCAAAATCTAAGAAACGTGGTAAGTTATAACAACATATTAAATCAAAGACCTGTCAATTCTCTCTTTATGTCACATTGTAGGGCGTGCTTCAAAATTAGTTAAGGTACCTACTGAAGCTAACAACACTCTTTCCTCCACCGTTCCCTTAAGCAGAAGCGACCAACGTCAGGCGGCATCTCGCACTTTCAACCCAACTATTAAAAAACCGGAAAAAGCCAAGACTGAAAATAAAGTGGAGCAAGTTGAACATAACTTTTTGGGACCAGATTATGATGTTTTGTTTCCTTCTTTGCCTCAACCGGGTTGTTCAAAAACACAGAATAGACCAACAGAGGAAGATCAGAAGAAAGTTTCAAGTGATAGTAAAGGTAAGAAGAAAAATAAAACCAAGAACGTTGAGGAACCATCAACCATAATAGTCATCGATGAGCCAGATAACTATAACGATTTGATCATTGTTGATGAAGTGGATAACGAGAAGTTTAGAACGGATGAAGATATCATTATTGAGGACTTGGACAATGATGTCGTTGTTGTAGACAATGAAGAAACATGGCATATAATTAACGACATTATTAATGGAGAGATTGGACAAATAGCTGGGGATGACAACGATAGTCAAGATGTGATTATTACTATTGACGATAATGATTTAGACAGACCGTCTACCTCTGGTACATCTAGAAAGTAAGTAGCAACACACAACATTTACTGTTATGAATGTATTTGGTCTGTTTTTCTATTCTATCTTTATTTTATTTTACTATTGCTGGTTTTGATTATCACATGACGTCACTTTTAAAATTTCAGGTAATTAAATCAGATTGCTTCTACTGGAAAAGATTGAACGCGATGACGACTTGGCAAGTTAACGGCTATGATTTGGGTCTTGAGAAACTGATCTATTAGGAAAGAATGATTGCTGTTAAATTCTGACTAATTTCTGTACATAGCAAACCTTGTCCTTCTGAAGGATTTTGATGATTATGTCATAGAATTACCTTGTGCAATTGCTCTAACAAAGAATAAAGCAAAAAACACAGGGCTATTCGATGGTGTAAGTAAGACGCTTCAGTGCAAGAGGACAAGTTTTGTCTGTGTACAGAACTAGACCGAATTTTACAACAGATATTTTTTCCTTAACATTGGACCGTTTCTATCATCCTGGAATCGAGATCTATTGATAACTTTATCATGATTTGTTCAAAATTAGATTGAATCAAAGAATTATCAGTAGGTCCCATTCAAGGATTAATATAGTTCCTTATGTTACGTATTTCTATTTTTAGTTTTTGGGTTAGAATATATCGTTAGTATTCGGGTTAAATTGTCAATGGTGCAAAATTCAAAATTGTTTTACATTAGATATTTAGGCTTTGTTTGGGTTTATAATATTTGTGATTTAGCCATGATACTGACGATATGTTTAGTAAATATATTGGGTTTATTTAGTATTTAGTTATATGTTTGATTTGCTGTTGAGTTTATTTTGATTTTCTAAATTTAAAAAGAGCGGTGGCAGTTGAAGTAATTTCTCTTTGAACCTTTTAGTTTTAATTTAGACAAGCTATAATTTAGGCCAAAGTCTTTTAAAACCATGACCAAAGATGTTTTATAATTTTGATGACGTTAGTACCACAAGCGCTTAAGTTCCAAAGAAAATTTTGTTTGAATCTAAAAATCAAAATCTGAAAAGTCAAAACTTTTTATTTTTGGTGTTGGGAAATTTTAAAATTCGATTTCTCAGTTTGGTCTTTTATATGAGATTATTGTATCTGTGCTATAAGTGTCATCTAAGGAAAGTCTTGTTAAATGTGCTGAAGTATTTTTCGAAAAAATAGCAAAAAACTGGTTTTGGGTTTTATTTCTTTTGTAAAATTTTATTTTGACTGTGTAACCAAAATTAGTAGAAGAAGAATGAGAGTACTGAATAGTTCATAATAGTTTTGTCTAAAAATCTAGAGTGAGGTTATGAATGTTTGTTTTGTTTTTTATTTTAATCATATGTATATTGTAGAGTATGTAGAATAGGAGATGTAAATTTCGTGTCAGAATTTCTAGGACACAAAATTTACTAATCACATGATATTCTAATCTAATAAAGTTCATTTTTACATATTACGATAACGTTAGCGTTATATGCAATATCTAAAAATGATCCTTTATTTTAATACACTTATCTATCTTAACTTTATCTAATTTGGCAAATTCAAAATTTAAACTTCAATGGAAACTTGATATTATAATGCAATAGTGATTTTGGACACTCACTATTACAAAAATTGTTCTGTTATACCACCATTTAAAATTATGAATTTGCTGAATTAAATTAAATTTTAGATTTTTATACATTTTATATCTACAAAAAGTTAAATAAAATCATTTAAAATGCATTTTCTATCTCTTTCTATCCCCAAGACTAACTGAACCAATTTATATAATCTGCTAACAAAAGATCAAGACTAACAACATTTGAGCTTCAATTCATTATATTACAAAAACATCCATATTTCACGAACAAGCAAAAGTAAGATTTTTTCCAACTTCAATAGAATGTGAAATTGCAGAAATATCAAAGGTGAATTCATGTAGGACCTTCTATTATTACTACCTGCCTCCCTACTCAAGCAATCTTGTACACGTCAAAATCAGCCACCCATTCAGTGCGCCTTCTGCTATTCTAATCGTCTGTAAATTTTAATCATCATCATTATTGTTATTATTACAAACGATTTGTTATTATTTTTTTAAAATAAACAGGGTACAGACTTAGAAACACATTAAAATTTCTGTTCGGGACTGTTTTAATAAATAAAAAGCAACAATGCTTAAAAAGAGGCTTATTAAGAAGAACTTGGTAAAAAGTGCTCATGAAATTTTTAGAGGGTTATAATGTTGCCATAAAATAACCTAAAATAATTAAGCATTAAAGCAGCTTACCTAGAACGCCTTATTAAGTATTTTTAAAACTTTTTAATGAAAGAGTTAATATTTGACACTACGTTAAAATTTTTAGATGAGACAATTAAAAGTTTCTTATAGTTTAATGAA
>VTPC01003079.1:37156-68024 GCA_011009095.1 Ignelater luminosus | reverse complement strand
TTTTCTAAAAGCAAATTAGTTTATTTCTTTTTATTAGACTTTCTCTAACTTGATTAAGAAAACAAATAAATTAAAATTAAAGAAAAGATAACTTTATCGGTCCTATCCTATTATTATTAAAATAACATTTATTTAAAAAACGCCTGTACATTGCGTGATTCTTTCTTCTTTTTTATGATGATTTATATTTTACCATTAAATGATTAAAAGGTGGTTGTTTAGAATTCTGAACACGTGGTGAACCTTAAATTCTTATTCAAGAGTATGAGCGTTGTGCCCTGTGTATGCCATAAATTAGAAGAATTGGTTAGGGTGATTATTATGAATTGTCAATTTTGACCGGAGTTGTAATTTTTTGATCAGAAAACGTAATAAATAGTAATTAACTGTATGTTAGCCGGTAGAGAATATGCATGTTTCACAGATCACAAGCCTTTGGTGTTTGATTTTCAACAAAACAATAATAAAGCTAGTCCTTGTCAAGCTCGTCAATTATCATTACATCTCAGAATATACAACTGATACATAAAAGCCCTAGAAGACATAGTCGTGTTGGAGCTGTTCAATCCCCTGCGACTGACTATAACGAAATAGCACAAGCTCAGAAGACGAATACGGAATTACAAAAATTATTTTCATCTGCCGCTTCATTTGACTCTCGAGCGATACAGTTGCTCGGTCTGAAGTCTTATCAAGTGAAGCGTACTGTAAAAATGTAGTTAAATAATTGAATTAAATTATAAATGAAATTTGTGTTCAAACGTGATTTAAGATGAATAGGATGGATGCCGATAATCCTTTTCATAGAGGTCAAAGGATCGCAAGTTCCCCAATGCAACAAAGCATTCCTTCACCTTATAGTGATCCCCAATCAGCAAATACACTGCAAGATGCATCAATGCTAAAATCACCCAAATCCGTATCTGATGAAACATCGATATACGAATCGCTTGAGCATTAATCAGAAATAATTAGCTTGAAACTTGAGCTTCAACAAGATTTAGCCAAAATAAATAAACTCGAAGGCTTCAAGATTCTAAGCGCAAAGTCAAAGTTGAGGAAAACTCTTGAGAGACTCATTAAACTTCCACTGTTCCTCCTAGCATTCGATAAAATAAAAGATGTAATTAAAATTTACTAAACACGTTATATTTGTTATATGACAGTTAAGACAGAAGCTCTTAAAGCTGATAAAATGATGCCTCAATACAAAAAATATCAAAGATATGAACATATCCATAGATATTGCAGAAATGAACCAGGTTTTTTTCATTAGGTGTGCTAGGAATCACCTGACAAAAGACTGTGTTAAGTCAGGAAATCTTCCTCCTAAGTGTAACTGTAGTGAGGCACACTCAGCTAACTGCAGAGGTTGTGTTATGTCCAAGCAGCTACAGAAACGTAAAGATAAAGTAAGAAGGCCGCCAGCGCCACGGAAAACAATTACCTCTAACAAAATAACAAGACATCTCTTATGCACAGATAATTCAAAAACAATAGTATACCTTAAATGAAACTTCTACAAACCAAGAACTAGACACGAAGCAAATATACAAGACGATGTACTGACGCAGTACTAAAATGCATAACCATAAATGGATAGAAGAGATCTACGAATTGGGATCTGGAATCCCAATGGCATTACCAACAAAAACTCAAGCTAGAGGTATTTTTAACAACTCAGGACATAGACATCTGCTTGATCTCAGAAACTCATTTTACCAGAGAATCATATCTAAAAATCCATGGCTATAAAGTCTATAACGCATTCCACCCAAACAACCAAGCGAAAGGAGGAAACGCGGTTATTATTAAAGAATCGATTAAACATGAGGAACAACACCTCCAAGAAATTGAAACACAGCTGACCATGGTATGCATTAAATCCACCAAACAAAATTTAATCGTAGGTGCAGTTTACTGCTCACCACGACATAATTTAAAAACCTCGGCTTATGTGCTTCTTCTTCTTCAACATGCGGGAGAGAGATTTATAATTGGAGGAGATTTTAATGCTAATCAAGACTACAAAAGACAGCGAACTGCGAAGTGCGATAAGAGAACTTGGTTGCGAGTACTGTTCTATCAGAAAACTTACATATTGGCCTAGGAATGTCAACAAGATACCAGATATGCTGGACTTTTCATTACCCGAAAAGTCGCAGCTAACTTTATGAACATAGAAGGAAATCTCGATCTGAACTCGGATCACTCAGCACTGATCCTAACCCTCAGTAGTGATTGGGAACACTGTATACAAGAACTACAGAACAGTATAAATCTCAACATCTGTTTCAGAACCAAAGAATAACTGGATGAAGAACCTAGAAATATCATAAGAGCCATTCAAAATGCAACAATTAGCAGTACCTGGCCGATTTACACACATAACCAAAGGAAATTATTACCCGGAAGAAATTAGGCGGCTTGTAGCTTGTAGACGCAGATGGCAAGTATCAAGAGATTCAATGAACAAAAACCCAGAGATTAAAATGAGAGATTTAGAAACTCAAAACTTCTACCCGGACGATGTGATGTCACACTGTGGAAATCAAACTGAGTTTGATTTTGTTCGTGTTGTGCTGGTTTCAATTTTTTCATGCGTAGATCCTCTGTACACATTCAGTTTTACTTGTACGTGTTTCAGCGATGCAGGTAAAATTGGAAAAAATCACGAGCGTGTCAGGAATCCTTTAATTCTTTCGCAATTCTCAGCTGTTCCGTGTGGTCTTTCGTGTGTGCAAACGAAACAGTGTGAACTTTTTTTTTGTTCTTGGGGTCTGCCGTTTGCTTTGTTTGTAGGTTGCCGGCTGCCAACTTTGAGAATCAAGCAAGAAGCAAGGTCAGAAGTAGCAAGATTAACAGGAACTGCAGCAGACATTTGCATAAGAACGTCAGGCTAGTCACAATAGAAAACTTGATTCAGGAGTCCATTGTATCTATAACTTCTTCACGAGTCATTGAGATATCCTCATCAGTGCCTACGAAAACGGTCAGGGGCGCTGTTATACGTATGCCACGTTATACCATGTGCACGGGCAGGCAAATCTGGGGCGAAGGTCTATAAAAAATCTTAAGTTTTATGTATTAGTCAAGCTACTCTCATCGAGTTCAAATTCGTCACATCGATTTCTTTGTAACTACTTAGAAATCTCGCATACGTCCGAAAATAATTCTGTCCCAGTGAGTTATCGAAGCCGCATGTTCTTCATTTCAATAATCCTATCTCATCGATCTTTTGGCATTGAATGTGATTAAAGTGGAGATGATGCTGAAGATAAGGATAAGAATCCCAAGATCACTACGACGAACTGCAATTTCAAGAAACAGATGAAGCCGAATCATACTTTTTGGCGAAACATGGATAAGCCTATTATAGTGTATTTATTTTCAAGAGATAGCGCATGTAAACAAATGCACGTGAACAAGCTGCTAGTGGATTGGACAGGGCGTTACTGTCGCAGCCTTCTTACGTTCGGCGGCCAATGACAATGCTGATGCAGGACGATCACGCACTGATCGTTGTTTACCTCCACTATCTTTTGGACGTAAATTTACCATAGGAAGATGTTTGTTGCGTCATCTCTTCAAAGTGATGCAAAAACGGATGCAGCGCACATTCTATACTTTGCTTGCTTTATAACTCGAAAACGGTCCTTCGTAAATCTTTGGATTTTTTGTAGAGAATCTTGAGATCTACAACTTTCAGAGGAACTTGAATTGACTTCCAACACATAGGAAACCAGATATTCGTAAAAGACCATAGGTATTTTTTGACCTTCGACATAGCTTGTCGCACCGGGTTGTTTAAAATGATAAAAGTAAGCTTTCCATAAACAAATTCACTTTTGTTTAATTGACAAATTGTTTGTTTTTACGCCTATTGGACTGTAAGCCGACATGAACGTTTCGGAAATAAGTAATATCTAAAGAAATTCTGTACTTTTCTAGAAATAATCACACTAGTATATAAATGTGTTTACATTCATTATTAGTCAATAGTTAACGTAATAATTTGTCAATCATGGAATCAATTACAATAAATTCTTGCGATGTTGCTCCTAGCATGTACGAAAGGACGATTAATAAATTTCTTTGTAAATGAATCACAGTGAGCTCGATAAGAATCCGATTTCCGATGCTACCTTCACCTCTACCCCGCTCAAAAACGATTGCTCCTCTTTAAAGGAAGTCATTTTTGTGGAAAAATGTCCGCATATAAATATTATTTGAATCACACGAGAAATGTAACTGCTGCATTGTCAGCTTGTAAATGGTTGAGTAGATCAACTCTTTACAGGATATTGGGCAATTGAAACAGCGCGTGAATTAGGCAATAAGAAATCTATAGCTTTGTTTTTACCACAGATATGAGGAATCTTAAATTGCCTATCAAATTTATCAAAATCAAAAAAACAAACAAAACATGCTTTCTAGTTTAACCATGTGTAGACATTTTTGAAACACGAAATCTATATCAAACAGTGACTCTTTACTGAGCAAACGTATTTTTCAAACGCCAGAAGAAAACATCGATTTGTTTAGATTTTATAAATGGAATTAATGAGTGCCTCCTCTTTAACCGCCCATATGTAGAAAACCATACATTATTCGACCATAGTTCACATTAACTTGTTTGCGTATTCTAACTGGAGGAATCAGCTCTCGAGCGTTGTCTGTATACTCATGAATCATCCTATATAATTAACTTTATAATCGGTAGTTTCAGGGTACGACAAAAATGCCCGAATAAAACTCTTCGTACCGATGGTAATAAAATTAGTTGTACTTGGAAGGAACATACAATGCCTCAATACAGAAAATCATATAATGGAACGTTCTACTTCGTATTAAACATGACAAACGTTTTTGGTACAACTACAGTAAAGAAAAATATTTTTCATTTTGCTCATGGTAAGTAATATAACTCAACATTATCGTTGGTCACAACTTCTATTTTTATGTGATAGTAATCCCAAACCCACCTGATGGTTTAACGTTTGTGAATACAACTTCAGAATCAATCTATTTGCGTTGGACTATACCTACAGCAATGAAGTATTTTAGAACTGGTCTAAAACATAGGATAATGTATCGGTCGGAATACGAACAACAAAACTGGCAAGTAAGAGTTTAAAAATCTTTTTAACATTCTCTAACTGCAATCTTCTTTAAAATGTACTCGAGAAAATCTCTAATTTCTTGTTTTTAGATTGGTGGTATCGTGTTTTCGTATAAAGATTCGGTCGATGTGTACTTTAACTTGACTGGATTGCAATATGCGTATGCTCAGTATGAAATTTGCGTTTCAATGCAATCAGCTATTGCTAATCAAAAAGATCATACACTGTGGTCTAAGAATTCCACAATAACTCTTAGAACGGCTGGCAAAAGTATAGCTTGCAATTAGCCTTTTCAATTTTAATTTTCTTTATTTACAAATTCTGTTTCAGTTCCTGCATCACCACCTCTAACAAACATTGGTAGTTTTGAAGTGGTTCATTTTTCAGACAACAGGGCAAATGTTTATGTGTACTGGCAACAAGTTCAAGATAAAATGAAAAATGGTGGAAATTTTGGATATCATATTGAAGTGGAAGGAAGTTCTAGGTAGACCATTTTTTATTCTGTTAGTTTTTCTTTTAGTTTTCTAAATTAACATGTTTTAATTTATTAGCAATATCCTACCAGTGAATATTACAGATTCTTATGCCAAGTATGAGAATTTGAATCTTATCAATAGTTATACTTTCCATATTTGGTCAAAGAATGACCTTGGGAAATCTGAAAGTAAGTCTGTTGTAATTGTTCCTAAATCACCTGAAAGTAAGTAGTTATTTATTAAATGAGGACGTGTATACGTTTAACGACTACATCTTAATATCGTAGGTGTTGATCAACCTGTGTTCTTCAGAAAGACTGAATATGGGGATGGAAAATATGAATTATTCTGGGAATCACCAAATAAACAACAACATACAACTACAAAGAGTTACACGATATTTTGGTGCACTTACTATGAAGATCGTCCTTATCAATGTGCAGTAAGTATCACACCTTTTTTTATATAAATGGAAATATTGTCCGTTAATCGTTTTGAATTTGTTACTTTATGACACCAATGAGATTCAAGCTCCTGTAAAATGTTTTACGCCTATTAACTCAAGAGAGTACTTTAGAGAACAAATTGTAAGGATTTCGAGCTGTACGCATAAAAATGTTGTTTCAAGTAGGTATAAACCTTCAAATCGCTAACATTAGTTAGATAGAACAATCGTCTTCAAACTAGATTTGTTTCGATTAATTTATATGAACTGAATAGGATAATAAATAAAAAAATAATGTAACTATTTATAACGGTCAACGTCCGGTCTCGATGCGATATTCCGTTCCCGAGATACAAACGATTCTCGAAGCCATTGACGAACGCTGGTGTTGCAATTGTTTGTAGTCCTCGATCTACCAGTGCCAGATATCAAAGTTTACAGTCTTGAACATAGATGTTAGTAGTAGTACTTTTTTTAAGGTAACATTCTCTCTCAATATGTAGTCATTAACAACCTAATCGTTTCTGCCGAACCTTTTGTTTATCAGGTACTGCATTGTTACAAATGCCTGAAACATGGTCATATTGTCAGGCAGTGCCGTTCCATCAAAACTGTATGTGTTAATGCGGTACAGGAAAAGACGACGGACGTGTATGCAGTGAAGTGCATTGTATATTCTCTAAAAAATCTGCGCACAAATCCACTTTGAGACTTTGTCCATATTTCCTGAATCAGCAAAAAATTAAAAAGCACATGGTAACAGATAATGTCGTTTGTGGAAGCAAAACAGCAACTCGACAGTTCGTATTCTAACTCCATAATTTTTCAAAACAAATTAGAAATTTGGGTAGTATATATTGTATTTTCCATGTCCTTCCCTATTCATTATTATCTAAACATACTCAGTAAGCTGGTTCTGATTTAAACTTAGTTTACCAACCTGTTAGAAGCTCTTTTACTCAATCCATTCCTAATAAAAAGAAAGCCAATTCACCTTTGTCTTCTCACACTGAACCTCCTCCTTCTCTCTTTCCAATTCTCTCAGATATAAGTAATATAGAAAGTTTGAATGAAAAATAAAAAAAGAAATTAAAGAGGAGGGGAGAGGTGCAAATACGGGGCAGGCAAAAAACTAGCTAATACAATGACCAAGCGAGAACATGATAATGACCAAGGCTACGAATGAGGACACGAAAAAGGAAAATAAGTACAAAAGACAAACACTAAACAATGAAATACAAAACAAAAACAAAACTAAGACCAAGCAAATATATACTGACGAAACTAAAACGACACAACGTACAAAAAGCAAAAAAAGTAACATGGAATGTGAAAAGCTTAAACAACCAAGAAGATGAGATCACCGAAGAGTTAGCTAAAGCAAACACAGAGTATACAGGTTTAACAGAAACAAAGAAAAAGGTTAATGGATAAAAACAATTAACCAATGGATACTGGATGTCTTGGTCTGGACTAAAAATAGAGGACAATGCAAAAGTGGTTGTGGCGTTTGTTATAAAAGAAGATAGAATAAAGCACATACAGAAAGAAAAGAGAGAGAAGAGACAAGCAAAGAAAAATATACTATAATAGTGGCCTGCGCAACAAATGAAGACGCGAAGAAAGAGGAAAAAGATCAATTCTTCACAGAGCTTCAAAAACAGGTTGATGAAAGCGAACATAACATCATAATAATGGGAGACCTAAATGGGAGGGTTGGAAACAGGAATGAGGGAATAGAACGGTGCCTGGAAAAATGCGAAGAAGAGAAGAAGAACTCAAATGGGGAACGATTAATCGAATTCTGTCTTAAAAATGAACTCAAAATTGGAAACACACATTTCATGCATAAAGATGTCCACAAAACAACCAGGGAAGTAAAAGTCAGAAACGAGAAATCCATAATTGACTACTTCCTTGCCAGCAAGCATTTATGACACAAAGTTACTGACGTTAGAGCAAGAAGAGGGGCAGAGATAGGAAGCGACCACTACTTAATTACATTGATAATGAAAGACAAAGTAAGAGAATAACAGGGCAATAAAAAGAACAGAATAAAATGCTATAAACTAAAAGAGACACAAACAAAAGAACAATACCAAGAAAGTTTAAAGCAAAAACCAAAATACGTAGAGGAAAACAAAAACATAGAAGAAATATGGAGAATATTTAAACAAATAAACCGATCAGTAGCAGAAGAGATTTGTGGAATGTCAACAATTACAAACAGGAAGGTGAAAAGAACACATTTGTGGAACGATACAATAAAGGAAGCAGTTAAAAAGATAAAAGAAACATGGAGAAAATACATAAACACCAAACGTAATGAAGATTATGAAGAATTTAAAAAATAAAAGAGGCAAGTAAAAAGAATTATTAAAGAAAAGAAACAAAAAACACAGAAAGACGTCGGAGAGAAAATAGGAAAAACATATAACGAGAATCAGAAACTGTTCTTCGAAGTAATCAGAAATACAAGAGATAAGCAACCCCAAATGATCAAAAATGTCAGAAACGACAAAGTGCAATCAATAACGGAAGAAGACAAAATAATGGATAGATGGAAAGATTATTTCAAAGAATTGCTAGAAGGGGAAGAGATAGAAACAACAACCGAAGACCAAGAACACAGATGCGAAGACTAAATCGAGCAAGAATAGGAAGATGAAATTACTGTGGAAGAATTTAAGGAAGCAATCAAAAAAGCAAAACAGGTAAAGCAACAGGACATGACAAAATCTCAGAGGAAATGCATAAAGCGGCACCAAGTTGTATTTTAGAAGACCTAAGAAACATGAACAATAAAATGGTGAAAAATGGAATTGCACCCCTAGACTGGCAGATAGGCATAATATGCTCGGTTTACAAAAGAGGGGATATAAAGGAGTGTCAGAACTTCAGAGGAATCGCCTTATTAAGTGTAGCTGCAAAGTATTTGCGAGCATAATAGAAAAAAGATTAACATGACTTGGGAGAACAATAGAAGATAACTAATATGGGTTTAGAAAAAACAGAGGTGTGCAGGGCGCAGTTTTTATCCTGTGACAAATAAGCGAGAAACCCATAAAAAGTTCAAGCAAAACACAAGTGTGTTTTATCAATCTAGAAAAGGCCTTCGATAGAGTTAACAGAGAAAACATACGGAGAATCCTAGTAAACAAAAAAATACCAGAGAACTTAGAAGGATTATGTAAGAATAAGGAACGAGAAATCGAATATGTTTGAGACAACAAAAGGGGTAAGACAAGGGTGTATACTGAGTCATTATTATTTACAATAGTATTAGATGAAACCATAAAAGAACATGAAAAGAAGCTAAACAACACATAATAGGATACAGGAAAATGGATAGGGTATAAATATTAGAATTATGTTACGCAGATGAAATGGCTATCATCGTAAAAGATCAAAACACTTTGAACGAATGTTTACAAATACTCGAGAGACACCTAGAACATATAAATATGAATATTAACATTAATAAAACAAAAACAATGATAATAAGTAGAAATTAAGAAAAACGCGCAATTCAAATAGACGGAAAACCCCTACAATAAGTAGAAAAGTTTAAAAATTTAGTCTCGGTAATTACACAAGACGGAAAACTAGATGAAAAGATAAAAGAAAGAGTAGGAGCTGTAGGATAACTAACAATATAAAGAACATAATCTTAACAAAAAAAGAGATACCAAAAGAGACTAAGGTACAGGTATACAATCTCGATATTGACATATGGTTTTGAAACATGGACAACCACAAAAAGACAACGCAACAAGATAAATAGCACAGAAATAAAATACTTAAGAAAGATGGAAAGAAAGACAATTATGGACAAAATAAGAAACAACGATATAAGACAATCACTAAACATTCAACCGATAAAACACACTATAAAACAAAACCAGCTAAGATGGTATGGACATGTGCTCAGAATGTAAGAAGAAAAAACTACAAGAAAAGTGTATGAAGCAAAAACAACCAAAAAAAGTAAAAAAAAAAAACTAAGAAAAACATGAACAGAAGAAGTAAAGCAAGCATGTGAAAAGAGACAAATTAAATGGGATGAAGCGAAGCAACTAATGCAAGACGGGAAAGCATGGAAAGAACTGCGGAAAAAGCAGACGAACTAGCAGTCAACCCAGCCTTACACTGAAAGGCAGAAAAGCTTTAGGATTAGATAGACAGAGATAGATAGAAGATTTGAAGCAAATCAGTAGTCAATGTGTAGAAGGCAGAATACGTAAGCTGCTTGACGAAGCTTTAACCACCTGTGGATAATCACATACCACAATCACTCTTAATGCAGTGGAACGTTCGTTCTGCTGCCTCTAATAAACGTAGTTTACATTTGGTTTTAAGCTCGCAGGCACTTGAAATTGCCTTAACCACCGAAACCTGGTTTAAACCAGGAATAGATCTTAAATTTAATGGGTTTAACGTTATTAGGAAAGATCGAGAGGATCGTAGCTAGAGTTGCCATTCTGTTCAATAATCAATTACGGTTTCGTGAAATTGTTGTAGCCTCTAATCATAACCGCAATATTCTTGTCTGTAGCATTCAGTTAGCCTTACCTCGTTTTACACTCTCTTTCCTTTTAATATAACGACCTCTTCAAGTTCCATCTTGTATTAGAGACTGGGAAAACAGTTTTTCTACCAGCCCTGGCTCTATTGTCATTGGTTGTGACTTTAATGCTCATAGCCGGTCCTGGGGTTTCTACATAAAAGATCAGATTGGCGCTCAATTGCTACAGGTTGCGGATTCCCTAAACCTAGTGGTTCTTAATGATAGATCGCCTACCAAATTACCGGTTCCTAGTATATCTCATTTCCATTGACTTATCCATATGCTTAGCAAATATAGTTCTCAAATTGCATTAGTCCTTTATACCTGATTTGTTGAGATCTGATCATTCTCTAATTATTATTACGTTTGACGTTCAGCTTACCATAAATAGTATTACATACTCTAACTCAAAATGGAATATTAAAAAAACACATTGGGATGGATATTCCAAAACTTGTAATTCTTCATCTGCAAATACTTCTCAATTGGATGATACCAAAAATAGGTATACTCATTGTTTAGATGTCATCTATGAGGCCGACTTTAGATACAGCCCTCAATATATACCTTCTCCTTCCTGGAAACAACTTCTTCCGTGAATGTTAAGACGCACTTAGAGAAAAGAAACGCCTGTTAAACCAATACAAGTCCGTTTGACTTTGAGAAAATTTCCTAAGATGCAAAGAAGTCATGGCTGGGATAAAAAAGCTATCTAAATTAAAAGCTAGGCTGAATTGGGTTGGATGTTGTTTAAAATTGCAGTACTTCCTCCAAGCAGCCGTGGGACCAAGCTAAGATTATGTAGCGACAACCCGTTCCAAAGAAAGTTTGTGAAAGCTGGTCTTGAGCTACAGACTTTTTAAATAAATTAATTCCGTCATCTGATCACTTTTCTCCTGGATCTGTTAGCATTAACACAGATGAGAATATACTAAACACCCCATTTTCCTCATCTTAATTGGAAATTGCTATCGGTCATCCCGCAACTCAAATGTTACAAAATTTTTTCCGTCAATCCTAAGATTTATTTATTAGATATATATAAATGATGCCTGGTTCAAAGAAGAGGCTATCTCTTATCGGAAGGGTATTATAGTTGTACCTATTTTAAAACCCAATAAAAACCAAATTGTGCTGATTTTGTCTTGTGTTTTTTAAAACGTTCAAGCGAATGACAAAACTACGTTTAGAACGGTGGTTTACTCATGTTGAGCCTCTTCCGTTCAACCAGTTTGGCTTTTAAAAATCGGTTGGAATGAGAAATGCCTTAGCCACGTTAGTCACTAATATTGAAATCTCAATTATATTATTGACGAGCAATTACATTACTGACATTGCGAAAAGTAAATTTCAAAGTAATATTTCAACTATTTAGGAGAAATACAAATTTGTTAGTTCTTTCCTAAACAAAAAAACATTCTTCAAGTACATTCATTTAAAGACCACCTTCTTGCTTTTAAAGAACCAAAGTCATGTACATATTTCTTGCAACTTCATGTTCTATGGATATGATGGCAAGGTTTGTTAAACACTATTGGCCCAATTTTGATCTCAAGTAGTTCATTACAAGCTTTAACTTGCTGAAGATTTTTTCACAGGGGGCTCGTTTCCAGCTCAGTAAGAATCCTATCAAACACAATTCTTCTTCTTCACGTTCACTTTCTTTTGCTTTTTTTTTTTCGCGAAAGTTGCCTTTAACGCCATTCTCTTGAGCTGTTTGAGTTGCATTCTTACTAACTGGTTGTAATCCTTAATATCTGATAGCTTGCATAGTCTTCAAATGTCTCAGGACGTGTGTCAATCGAAACGGCTTTATTTTAAAGTTGATTTATTGAGTTTATCGATTGACACTCCATTCGTCCCCACAGTTGCAAAAGACGCAAGAATCTGTAGTCTATCTGTTTGATAATCACTTGAAACTCAGTTGCTGTTTATGTATTTCATTTACTGGTACCTGTCATATCTTGTAATGTTGAAACACTTTATTCGGTGTTCTTTTCAAAGCACTAATGGTTCTCAGTTTAGTCGACCACCTTGTATCACAGTGAGTCTTCAAAGTAGTTGCAAGATTACTAACTAGAACGTACCACCTCTCAAAAGATACGATGCAGTTGGATTTGTTGGAATGATTTTTCGCGGGTTTATAGCTTTTTTACTCCGAGTGAAGAATTTTAACTTTTGAGGGGCGATATAGTATTCGAGATGCTTTTGAATTAAGGCTTGTGAAAATCTTGAAGCTTTAAACAATTAACTGCAGCGTTATGTGGGGCATATCAGTTAGAAATAAACCTATTCAAAATTATATTAGTATAGAAATGATGTTGGGCTTAGTTAGCTTTTAAAATTAACAATTAAGCTAATTCTACAAATTGAGAGTAATAATCCTCTAGATGCAACTGATTTTGTTTTAGATTTATTAATTTTATTTAAATATGTTCTTGTAGACAAGAACCACCAAAACTGGATATATTATTAATCTTTTATAACAGTTGTCTAATATTCGCTTTTTTTTATAGAATTTGATATTCGGGCGTTTTGTCCTACTTGAAAGTTTAATCTCCTATCAAAGAAATTTTGTATAACCAACTCGCATGAGTCTTTAAATCTAAAGAAGTTTTCGCAATCAAAGAGTCGAACGTCGGCTGCACTGAATGGTTAAATATTTCGTGGAGTCTGAACTACTGGTTTGTTATTATATTGTTCCATACAAGAAAATTTGAAACGCTTATTGAAAAATGCAACGAATTTCTGTTAAAATGAAATCTACAAAACCAGTCAACAAAAAGATTCGGAAGATGTTAGTAACTAGCATCAAGCTCTACATCTGATCCTTTATTTATTTTACTCGTAAAGATGCAAGGGAAATAAGCTATATAATCGTACTCTGATGACATAATCCTATTTAAATTAGTAACCAGATTTCAAGATTAAACCCAAATCAAACAGAAATTATCCGCTAACAGCAGTTCAAATTCCATAATCCTGCAATGTGAAAATAAAGTCGACATTGGAAACAATTATTTCCTGCGCCCTGATTGCTTAAATATATAAAATAAAAAGGTCGTCAACCCTAAATTGAATTAAAGAATTTACAAAGCTACTAAACAATTAACCTATCAGTGTGACTCACATCTATTTCAAAACCTCTTCAGTGGAAGAACTACAAAAAATACAAAAACACACCAACAACATGTAACGGAAGTACAAAGTGAGCGTTACAAAGTTGAAACATAATCATTAATGAATAAATATTGAATTACCTACAATTACTAAATCGTAATAAGAAGATTCAGCCCTTATTAAATTACTAACTAGATCTATACTGAAATAAATTAAATAGAAATATAAGCAACAGCTGTGACAGTTCGAAATAATGCAATAATAAAAATAAGTTTAAATGTTTAAAGAATTATAGCCTGTGTCAAACCTACTTGATCTCAATAATTAAAAAACTACATAAACCTATCAGTGTAAACTCACAACAAGTACCAAAAGCTTCACTGTTCTAAATTTATATTTCCCGCCTGTTGGCTCTGCCTCCCCACCCCTTCACTTATCTGTTATGTTGTTGTTGTCTTGTCAAACTGAGAACAACATCACGGTCTCTGTCTGTAATAATTTATAAATAAAAATCTTTTCAAAACAAGGTGAGTTATAATTAATTAACAAGAAGCTACAGAAACATACAAGATCCCACCGACAGCACAGATTAACTAGGCAACATGTAACGGAAACAAAAAGTGAACGTTACAAGTTAAATACCATTAGCTTGAAAGACGTATTCAGACTCTACTGACAATGGAAAAATGTCTTATTTATGATCTATTATTTGTTGCAATGGAAACTCCAAGAACAAGAAGAAACATACGTTGTTTGCATAACAACATAGTGTTAAGTAATTAGCTGTTCACAGGGTGTCATAAAAAGAAACTGTCAGCATTAGGAATAACAAAAGCAAATGCTTTATATAATATAATATCACATTGTTTTTATTTTCGCAAGTATGAGATCTTGTTTGAGTTGACAATGTTCCCTTTTAGATAGTAATTTCTTCGAGTAAATATTTTGTTTCAGGGCTACATGGATTGGGAAGAAATACCCGGTGACCAAACTTACTATACCACTACACAAAAAGTTCCAGAAGATAAGATCATTCAGTTTGCAATTTCTGCAAATTCCGACACGTCCAGTAGTGGAATGGTTTGGGCCTGCACGATTGTTTACAACAAGACTGTAGCTAAATTACAAGATGTTTTGGTTACGGCTGTAAATTCAACAGCAATTAGACTGATTTGGCGGTTAGATTGTTTAGATGGTATAGAAAGCGTTCAGAGCTACATCATATATTACTGCAGTATTCCAAATGATGGTGGAACATCCTGCGCAGGTAAACCTACTAAATTACATAGTTGTAAAGATATTAGAAAATAACTTTGTACAATTTTAAGAGCCCGAGCGAAAATTGGAAATATATGGAGATTCGAAGACTAGTTCAGTTGATGTAAACGGACTTGAGCCATACCAAAGATATAAAGTAGCAATCTCTGTTGTAAATAGAAATAATAGGGAAAGTTTAAGAAGCGATTATAAAATTATAACTACTTTGGATGATCGTAATTAACTCATTTGTTGTGTTAGTAATTTATATTTAATCAAGATGCTATTTTGCAGCTCCTGATCCTCCTGCAAGTTTATCGATTGTTGATGTAACAAATTCCACAATTTTCATTAAATGGGAAAGACCAAATATAGCAAATGGAAGATTAAAGAATTATAAAATCAAATCCACTAATACCATAACAGGTGTCACAATTGAACATGTTGTTGATTCTGAACAGGTTAGAAATTAAAATTAGTTTCTTTGATTACATCTTATCTTCGATACTAATGTTTCAGTACAATCTCACCAGCCTAAAGTGTTATGTTACCTACAAAATTTCAGTGGAAGCATGTACTAATAAATGCTCTAGGTCCTCAGATACTTTAAGTGTTAGAACCCGAGGAGGATGTTAGTATTTATTAATATTATAAATTGTACGGATTTTATTAATTATCTTTTTACTTTTTAGATCCAACTAAAGTTTTATGGCCAATATCGCCGTTTAAAAATAGCACTGATATGGTTGTGGAATGGAAACCACCGGAAGAACCAAATGGAAATTGTGATACATATGAAGTGAAACTAGAAAGAACTGGAAATGTTTCGACGTTTAATGTTACAGGTACAATTTAAATCTAAACGAATTTACATGTAGTTAATCATAAATTCAATTTTTTACTGAAGATACTATATACATAATCAAAGACTGCGATGCTGATGAATATGGCACCTTTACGATCTCAGTGAGAGCAGTAAATGTTTTTGACGATAAAGCATTTTTCGGACCATGGAGTGACGAACTCGTATTATCTTGTAAATCATCTTCCAATTTATGGATGTGGAGCTTTACACCACTACTTCCACTTTTTCTTATATTGGTTATTTATTTAATAAGACGGTAAGTTGTACATTTTTAGTTTTTTTAATAATCACGTTTATCATGTTATTGCAGACTGACTCTCCGCTATAAGAAAATGCAAAATGTAGAAGTTATATTGCCACCTGGTCTTGAGCCCAGTTTAGAAGAAGCCGCTATGATAATTAGTAAAAACGATGTGAAACCACAAAATAAAAATAAGCGCCGTTGCGGTGAGGGTAATTTACATGAGATGAAAAAACTTTTAAATCATAAAACTTCAAATAAGAATTTAAAAGGGTGCAAGTCTGATATTCAAAACTCATCTCCATCAGATTCTAATAATAAATTAGTCTATGATAAAGTACAAAAAGCTCCACCTTGTATGACTTTTCAAGAATGCCTTTTAAATGCAGAAGACACTGCAGACTTATCAGAAAGCAGCTCAAAACCTACCTCTTCTATACCAAGCAACTATTGCGTCTTGGGCGTGGATGTAGTTCCTCATAAAAATATTAATCCAAATTACGTTTCTGTGGAGGCACTACAATCGCAGTTACACAAAAGCAAAAGTGATTTGCCCCAGGTTTCTGGTTTATCTTCAGGTTATGTGCAAGCGGGTGACCTGAACAAAATCTCCAACGCAAATAGTTGATACAGATCTCATTAATGGCAATTCTTAAATAGACTAAATACGACAACAATGATAGCAAATGGTTTGTTTTTTAATTAGTTAAGACAATACCGTGATAAAGACTGTTTGTATGTATTTTGTAAATTGAATTTTGATACACAAATTATTCAAATTATTAAACAATTTAAGTAGGAATTTTTTGTTTTTCTATTTTTTTCAGTTTTAACAGATATCTGATTTTTCTTGCGTAGCTTTCAATTATAGTAAGAAACAACCAACAATTAATTACTAGTAATTAATAAATTTCATAAAGACGACATCAAAATAGACTGATAGTTTGTAACATTTCCAGAATCACTTTACATACATATGATCATCGTGGGACGAGATGCTGTCCGCCTGGAGCTGTAGTGTATAACATTTTGTTTTTGCTAAAAGAGTACTTTTATGATACGTAAAGTTGTAATTCCCTCAGTGCTTGGGCACTACGATAACTCATTTTTGCTTTTCTTTAAATTTAATTGTGTCTGAATTTCACTGGTTGTTGGGCATGAGTAATTTTCTGATTTGGTTTACATACAGGATTGTGCAAAATCCTCACTTGAATCCTACCGTCTTGATTTGTTTACGGTGTTTACGTACAAGGCAAATTTATCAAATCTCACTCCTTACCAATTGACCTACTTTCAGATTTCACATTGCTATCGAATCGGTCTAGTAACAGCTCCTGATTTTCTTATGCTAAACTGATTTCCTTGCGGTTTTTGTGCAGGTACTTAATGGATCAGAGCCTCAGAAGGGTATGGGCTATATGAGCAGTTAGGGGTGCCTCGTAATTTTTTTTTTTTTGCCAATAGGACCAAACCAAAGATCGGAAATACAGAACGATCGAAAAGAAGTCTTGTTGCTGTCACGTTTGGAATAAAAAAAGTACCAAATAAATTAAAATTGATGTGCATGTGAGTGTTTAAAGTATTCTCAAAAAATAGCCACAGCATTTGACAGCTAATACTGTCCTTTATTAAACTAGCTTCCAATTAAAATATGTGAGAGGTCGACGGACGTTTTTAATTTTAAAGCCGACCGCGACAAGACTTTTTGTGACCGCTCTGTATTATTAAGTTAATTATTTTGCATAGTAAAAATCCTTCCACTAGAAATTAATGATATCACGTCTACTGTAATTATACCATGTTTTTTTCATTGGACTAAGTACAACAGCAACAATTTGTGCAGTTTCCTGAGCTACCTTTTCTACATGCGGTTCCTCTATTCAGAAGAAATGTTCTTCCTACTTTTCTAAATTTATTAGACTAAGCCTGTACATGAGTAGAAGGCAAATTTGCGTCTTTCTTACGTAATAACATACCATGTAATCAGAATAACAGTGTCAGCTATAGCAGTTTACTCTTATTTAAAATGAAAAGGCACACATACACCATACTGATTTACTTACCGTTCACTTTTCAGTCTCTGCAGCTATCTTACGAGGTAGTGAAGACCACATTTTTTATTTAGGCCAATAGCACGTACCACACCATCGTGGTACCAATGAGAAAACTCCTGAGTCAGGCAGTATCGCCAGGTGTAAAGAATCTTTTAAAGATGTCACTAATAACGATATAAAAATTCCCAACTTCAAAAATGCTTGAAATCAGTGCCTGTATCCACGAGCTGAAGCGTTACCAGTAACGGTGATTAAGTGCTGTCAATTGCGGCACGCAGCTGACTCAAAGATTGACTCTCAACGGTATTTATGTCGACGGTGCTAGGCACCTGTGCAATTCCAATCACTTCCAGTGCTCCTGCCTTGTCAGCAACTCAACTGCTGAGGTACAATGTGTTTCCCCGAACGTGCCCAATAATTACTTCTTTGCAGACGAGTACTGCCAACCGTTCAACAATTCTATGTCGCTAATGTGACGACTTGCTGCTTGCTCGTAGATATAAGTAATCTTTTATGCTGTAGAGAAAAATTATCAACCAACATATGGACCTAGATTTCACCATAAATATCAAAATGGCAGAAAAAAGGTTAATGATTTCCAAATCTGAATATCTACAATATTTATCAATATTTCTAACCAGTGACGTAACAACAAATCACGCCCACCCCCCTAATTGGTCGGTTTTGTAATATCTTCCGAGGTATCCATAATCACTGAAAAATGGAGCTTTTCTAATTTCAGCTTTTATGATATTAATTATAGTGGAACCTATCAATTCGATGACTTCATTCTAGATTTTACTTTTTACTATCATCATCTAAATAATTCTTCAAAATTCTTCATATTTAGCTAACAAATATGAAAGATAGAAAGTTCCCACCTTGAACTAATATTGCTGCTTTTTTTGTTTCACGGTGTCCTCGAAGAGCCATGTTACATGAATATAAAGTGATTATAATGTCAACAAATACTGTTAATATTTTTTCCGAATATTTACAGACTTTTTTTGCATCAAATGCTTATAGTATGATTTTATCAGTTTTCCATGCGTCATAAATTAAAGAAGCATTTAGATGAATTAAAGAATTTTCTTGTTCTGAAATTTTTTTAGAAAGATCTTGTCATTTGCGAATGCCCTCACACTAAGTCTTTTCAGTGGCGTACCTAAGGGGGAGCGGAGGGGGCGGTCCGCCCCGGGCCTCATTTTGTAGTGTGCCTCCAAATGGGCCATCAATAATTATACAAATTATACAAAGAAGTAAAAATAGAAGAGGCACATAAATTGGGAAATAGAACACGTTTATTAAAAACACAAAGCAAGGAAGATAAAAACAAGATAATGCAAAACAAGAAGAAACTGAGACTGATTAAACATGAACAAGTATATATAAACAATCTAACAAAAGAAGAGATGCGTATACAACACGAAATCCGAAATAGAGCAAACCAAGAAATAAGCAAAGGTAATCAAGTTAAAATCGGATACCAAAAGGTTACTATACAAGGGCAAATACGAAAATAAAACAAAGACAAGTATATCCTAGGAGAAATTCCAAAAACCTTCCAGAATACACCATAATAAAACCGACACAAAGAACAAAAACAGAGAAACGGGTGGTAAAACGAGCAACGAACAAGGATAACGGATCGAATATACTACAAAACAAAACAAGTAAATATGATAGGAGACAAGTCTAAATTCTTTCTGGGCTGCTGGAACGTCCAAACAGTGGCCGAAATAAGCCAAGCCGAACAAATTACAGGAGAAATGACAAAGTACAAGATTAAAATACTCGAGCTTAGAGAAATTAGGTGGAATGGAATAGGAAATATGATACTTGCAAATGGAAACCAAATACTCTACTTAAGATATGAAGACGAAACCAGAAAACAAGAAAGGGGAGTAGCTATTATGAAACATAAATCAATTAAAAAAAGCTTGCTGGAATAAGAGGACAAAACAGAAAGGATAATATGGGCACGGTTTAAAGGAATATACAGAAATATAACTATTATAAACGTCTATAACTCTACAAATGATAAAGACGATCAAACTAAAGATACCTTTTATGAGGAATTCCAAGCAAACTGGGAGATGATACAATGGAAACAACCGCAGGACATAAAATTATTAATGGGCGATCTAAATTTAAAAGTGGGCAAAGACAATAAAAGCAAGGAAAACATCGTGGGGAAACACGAAATAGGGAGAATTAACAGAAATGGCCCTAGAATAGTAAACTTCTGCTTGACAAATAATTTAGTAATTGCGGGTACCTTATTCAAACACAGCGACAATCACAAAGCAACTTGGACACCACCTGGAGGTATCTATAGAAACCAAATTCACCATATAATAATTGAAAGAACATGGACGAACTCCCTACGAAATACAAGAGTGATGAGGGGTGCAGATGTAGAAATAGATCATCAACTTCTTAGAGCCAAAATAAAAATAAGTTTCAAGAGCAACAACATCCTACCGGTACGCACAAAGCCTAATGTTACCAAATGAAAAGAAAATGAAGAAATACTAGGGGAGTATAAAAAGAACATATCGGAGAAATTAACCCGCTTACAAACCCTTTCGTGGAGAATATTTGGCAATGTTTCAGAGACGCGGTAAAGAAAGGCGCAAAGGAGACAATTGGACACAAAGTCGGAAAACAAAAACCATAGATAACAAACGCAACATTGAATACAATCGAAGAACGAGAAGAATAAAAAGAAAATGGTTGAATACAGAAGACAAAACAAGAAAAAACCAAATACATAGAGAATATTGGAATAAAAACAGAGAAGTAAAAAAGAGGGCAAGAAAAGGCAAGAGAAACTACTTTGAAAACCTGTTAGAAGCAACAGAGAAAGCAGCAATAAGAATAGATATAAAATACCTATGCGAAATAATAAAAAAATTATGGGGAAAAGAACCAAGCCAATTAATAAAATAAAAGGAACAAACGGAAAAATTTTCAAAAGCGAGGGCGACATTATAAACAGATCTACAGAATACTTTGCTAAAATGTACAAGAAGAAAAAAACAAGAGACATAGCTGAACTAAAGAAAAGCGTGCCGCTAAACATAAACCAAGACGAAATCACAATGAAGGAAAATCCAGGAAGCAACTGACAGTGTGAAGAATGCAGACAAGGAAAGATCTATAGAAATATATCCTCAGGAACAAAATCTGGAATAAGATACCAGAGGTTTGGCCGCAAAGAATAATTATAAAAATTCCAAAAGAAGCGGACCTCAGACGATACGGAAACTCGAGACCAACAACCCTTTTTTGCATGGTTAGTAAAGTATTGTGTAAAATAATATTAAACAGAATGAAAACTGCAGTAGACCAGAGAGTAAAGGATAATCAGGCAGGCTTCCGAGCAAGGTGCTCATGCGTAGATCAAATATGCGCATTGAGGATAATACTCGTACAAACCAAAAAAATGGGAGAAAGCATCTGCATCAACTTTATAGATTTCGAGAAGGCATTTGACTCAGTAATCGGGAAGAACATGTGGAATATTCTAAACGCATATGGACTACCAAGAAAAATAATAAAGATGATAAAAATTATGTATGAAAACTTTTCAGCAAAAACAGAGCATGCAGGGAAACTATGCAAAAAAATTATGATTAACACGGGAGTTAAACAAAGGTGCCGTCTTATCACCAACTCTATTCCTAATCATCATAGACTGAGTGATGGAGAATACAAGAAATAATATATCCGGAATAAATTTGGGTACATTTAACAGACTTAAAGACCTTGAGTTTACGGACGACATACGCCTAATAATTAAAAAGAAAAACCAGATGCAACGAAAAACAGTGAGACTCAAAGAAAAGCAGAGCAAGTTGGTCTTAAACTATATAAGAAGAAGACAAAGATCCTAAAAAACCAAGAAGGGAATGGAAGAAGTATAAGCATAGAGCATTTAAATATTGAAGAATATAGACAACATCAAGTTTTATTACATCGAAATATTTATAGATTGTCGAATATGATAAGAGAACAGGTAATTGTTGTCCATCCTTAAGTACTATCTTGGCAAGTTCTTTTAATAATTTTAACGGCGTGACACCATGGGGATGTAAAGTAGAAGAGGCATATAAATTGGGAAACACGTTTGGTAAAAGCAGAAAGCAAGGAAGATAAAAGCGAGATAATGCAAATTGATAGATAAATCACTTTTAAAAAAAGCTTACTGGAATGGGAAGGCAAAACAGAAAGGATAATATGGGCACGGTCTAAAGGGAAATACAGAAATATAACTATTATAAACGTCTACAGCCCTACAAATGATAAAGACGATCAAACTAAAGATACTTTTTTATGAGCAATTCCAAGCTAACTGGGAGATTATACAATGGAAACAACTGAAAAACATAAAAGTATTAATGGGTGATCCTAATGCAAAAGTGGGCAAAGACAATAAAAGCAAGGAAAACTAACCAAAATGGCCCTGGACTAGTCGACTTCTGCCTGACAAATAATTTAGTTATTGCGGGTACCTTATTCAAACACAACGACAATTACAAAGCAACTTGGATATCACTTGGAGGTATCTATAAAAACCCAATTAACCATATGATGATTGAAAGAACATGAAAGAACTCCCTACAAGATACAAGAGTGACGAGAGGTGCAGATGTAGGAACACACCATCAACTTCTTAGGGCCAAAATAAAAATAAGCTTGAAGAGCAACAACATTCTACCGGTACGCACAAAATTTAATATTGCCAAATTAAAAGAAAATGAAGAAATACTAGAAGAGTATAAAAAGAACACGCAAAAGAATATCGAAGAAATTAACTCACTTAGAAACTTTTCGGTGGAGAACATTTGGCAACATTCCAGAGACGCCGTAAAGAAAAGTGCAAAAGAAACAACTGGACACAAAGTTGGAAAACAAAAACCATGATAAAAACGCTACATTGGATACAATCGAAGAGAGGAGAAGAGTAAAAAGGAAATGGTTGAATACAGAAGACGAAACAAGAAAAAATTAAATACATAGAGAATATTGGAATACAAACAGAGCAGTAATAAAGAAGACAAGAAAAGACAAGAGAAACTACTTTGAAAACTTGTTAGAAGAAGCATAGAAAGCAGCCCAGAGAAGAGATATAAAATACCCATATAAAATAACAAAGAAAATTACGGGGAAAAGAACCAAGCCAACTAATAGAATACAAGGAACAAACGGAGAAATATTCAAAAGCGAAGGCGACATCATAACATGATGGACAGAGCAAGAGATATAGATGAACTAGAGAGAAGCGAGCCGCTAAACATAAACCAAGACGAAATTACAATGAAGGAAATGCAGGAACCAATTAACAGTATGAAGAATGGTAAAAGCGCAAGCGTGGATGATATTCCCATAGAACTTATTAAAGCAGACAAGGAAAGATCTATAGAAATCCTACACATCCTCATGAACAAAATCTGGAATACGGAAACGACACCAGAGGATTAGTCGCAAGGAATAATTATAAAAATTCCAAACAAAAAAGAGACCTCACACGATGCGAAAACTCGAAACCAATAACCCTTCTGTGCATGGCTAGTAAAGTATTGTGTAAAATAATATTAAACAGAATGAAAACTGCTTTAGACCAGACACTAAAGGAAAACCAAGCAGACTTCCGCGCAAGGCGCTCATGCATAGATCAAATATGCACAATGAGAATAATACTCGAACAAATCAAAGAAATGGGGGAAAGCGTGTGCATCAACTTTATAGATTTCGAGAAGGCATTTGACTCAGTAACCAGGGAGAATATGTGGAAAATTCTAGACGCATATGGACTAACCAAAAAAAAGAAAAATGATAAAATTATGTATGAAAACTTTTCAACAAAAGTGCAACATGTAGGGAAAATGTCCGAGAAAATTATGATTAACACAGGAGTTAAACAAGAGTGTGTCTTATCACCAACTCTATTTCTAATCATGGATGGAGAATACAAGAAATAATATATCCGGAATAACTTGGGGACATTTAACAAACTTAAAGACCTCGAGTTTGCGGACGACATATGCCTAATAACTAGAAAGAAAAACCAGGTGCAACGAAAAACAATGAAACTCAAAGAAGTAGCAGAGCAAGTTGGTCTTAAAATAAATGAGAAGACAAAAATCCTAAAAGACGAGGAAGAGGATGGAAGAAGTGTAAGTATAGAGCATAAAAATATTGAAGAGGTAGAAGAATTCTGTTACATATGAAGTGTATTGGATAAAACGGAAGGCTCTTAAAGAGACATAAGAAGGAGAATAGAGCAAGCTCAAAAGTCGTTTAATATGCTGGGCAAAATATGGAGATCAAAAGATATTACAGTTAAAACAAATTTACGTTATTCCAAACCAACGTTAAGAGCGTACGGTGCAGAAACATGGACATTAAATAAACAAAGTATACGAATGTTACAAATATTCATTGTTAAATGTCTAAGAAAAATCCACCAAATATTCTGGTCCGATAGAATAACAAACTTAAGGTTATTGGAGATATCAAGCGAAAAAGGAATAGAGATAACAGACACAGAAAATGGAAGTAGATTGGGCGTACATTAAGGAAACCACACAAAAACTTAACTAGACAGGCACTAGATTTCAAGGTAGGAAGGAAACGGAAGAAAGGTAGACCACACGATACGTGGAAAAGAAACCTTTCCAGGTAAATACAGCAACTAAACATGTCATGGAGAGAAATAAAACATATGGCTTAAAATCAACAAAAGTGGAAGGAATTATCCAAAAATATACTGAGAGCGGACTTCAACCAAGATGAGTAGAGGTTGCCGCTCTACTATCTACCACACCACTTGAGGTGCCCTCTGCTCGTTATGAAACTACAGGTCAAAGAGTGGGAGAGAATTATACAAATCTGTAAATCTGAAGTTAAATTTGCTGTAGAAAGTGTATGTAACAGTAATGTAAAATATTGCTATAACCTTATCATTTAATAAAACTCAAGTTACAATAGTTTTACCCCTATGCTTGGACCTATTTTAGCAATGAAAGTTTTCCTGTGAAGTATCATTTATATTGTAGAAACTGTTATCTTTTGTAATTTTAAAACACTGATAGATTGAATGTGTTATCGTAGACACGCAAGCGCGTTTGTGTGAAGCTCGAATACAGGGCCTCAAAAAATCGCGCCCCGCGCCTAATTTGGTGTAGGTACTGAGCCTTTTTATAATGTTTATTATTTCGGTCTGCAAACAACCAGCACAGTTCACAGTAAGAAACATTTAATTGCCTAGAATAACACAACCAATATCTTGGTAAGAATTGTCTGGATTTTGTAGTATAATAATAATAATAATAATATTTTTCCAAAAATCAACGCTTACTTTCAGGACCTCCTACAAAAGGTCCTCTTGGTTTGCACGGTCGAAATAATAAAACCTTTTTTTTTCTTCATCGTCAAGACCATCCACAGGGCATAACGAACGATCAGATAAAAATTGTCTTTGAGTGTTTTTCCCGTTTTCACCACCTTCCTCATTTTCTCTATCTAAAAACAGCATACCTATCAATTGAATTAAATTAATACAAAATTTGTGTGCAAACGTTACCTTCTTTAATAGAATCTAAATGTAAATTGCCGGCAAATTGAAAGCATGAAAGTTCTAGTTCGAGCTCCAGAATATTTCTAATTTTTAAATTTATTATTTTTAAGCGCGTAAAAAACTATTACCATCTAAATCTGCAGACGATGGTGGTTTTACAAAAACGTTGAGTTTTGGCAACTTTTTAATTTTCTCTTTTAATTTTCCCGTAATTTTTTGGTTTTTGACTTCCGCTTAAATACAACCGTTTTTAGGCGTTACTTAAAAAATAAAAAAGTAGGACCAAGTAGTTTAGTAACCGCACAAACTTCCACATAAGAAATGAAGAACAAAACGAATGTTAATACAAACAACCCCATTCGACACTAAGTTTTAATTAACAATGAGCAATGTAAACTTTTCCTTTAGGAAACTGACATTTCTCGGTTTATAGATTTCTAGGAAAGACAATTAAGGGTTTTCAGAGGTAAGTACATTATCGTATTACAGTTTAGAAGTCTCTTTTGTATCGAAAATTGTTTCATATTCCATGATTCACAACCTACATACTATGTGCTTAACCAAAAATAATAAAACATTCTTCTGAATGGAAGTTGAATTCATAACTTTAACATGTGCAAACCACGGCCTGGTTATTTATTCATACTTGGAAAAATACAATTTTGAGAGTGTTACTGTTTCAAAAACTGATGATGATAAAAGGATAAAGAACGAACGATGAATTGCAGAGTTGAAAGGAAATGAGGGAAGTAATAAAATTCATCTTGTGGGAGGGTCCTATTTTTGTTGGTGGCTGAACAATCAAAGACAAGAAAATGAAAAAACTCGGGTTTGAACTTCATGGAGACGATTTTGTAGGATATTGAATTTTATACTAAATAGTATTTACAAATTACACATTAAGTCATTCGTTTCGATTATGTGCACTGTCAAAGTTTAATTGGGAAATTATGTGATTTCTCTTGATTTTTCTTTCATAATAATACGCCTTTATTGTAATAATACAAAAATACAATAAACAAATTAAAATTATAAATTGAGGAGTCTACTGGCGAAATCTAGTCTAGGGCTACTCTATTTAACCCGAAGACCCTCAGAAATCAAGGAATGATAATAAATGAAGGTAAGGATAGTGAAGATCAGATGGCAAGCAACAATTATGTAAATTCAAAAGAAAATTTTTCAGTTGACGTTTAAAAGGGTTTGGATTTAAAGATTGAATATTTTTCGGAATGGAATTGTAAAACTTAACTGCATTACAGACAAAACCTTTCCGGAAAAGCGAAGTTCTATGTTGAGGTAGTGTAAGTAGAGAGTTATGGCGGGTATTTAAGTCATGTAGATTATATCTAGGAATCAATTTAGAGCAAAAAGAGGCAGAGCGTTTTGTTGTAAGCAGAGAATGTGTAAATGATCCCAGCTGACATCTCCAACTATTTTCCATATTAAGCCATCCAAGTTCTACAAGCTTATGAGAAACGTGGTCATATTTACGCAAACGGTATTTGACGGACTATATTAACAAAAGGACGAGGTATGTGTGGAACTTGAAAAATAGGGTTCGTGAAGCAGACATTGGAAGTAATTAATTACGTTTTTCAATAACGCTAGAGGTAACGCGTTACTTTATAAAGACGCAATAAAGTAATTGTAACTAATTACAAAAAGCGTGTAACGGTCGTTACCTTTTGCGTTACTTGAATAATCGATTTTCAAATGTAGTTTCGATGATGTTCAGAAAATACATGTTTTCATATTGTGTAATTCTAAGAGTTGTACAGTAAGCTTACCCAAAGAGTAATTAATTAAAATCACCTTGAATTTTGATGGATTCTAAAAGGTTTTTCTATATTTTCTTTATAGAATCAAAAGTAATTAACAGTAACGATAAAGTAACTTAGTTACATATTTGGAGGAACTGTAATGGTAATTACTTACTTTTTAAAATCAAGTAACTGTAATTGTAACTAATTAAGTAATTACATTTTTTGATAAGGTAACTGTAACTAATTACTTTTTTAAAGTAACTTTCCAATGTCTGTTGTGAAGGAAACAGAACAGGCAGGAAAAAAGTATCACTTTCTTCTCTTATAACACAAGTAGTTATTGCCTAAGGCATAGTTTGTACGCAAAAGCTTAACAATCACAGAATAATAACAACAGGTAGGTATGTAAATAATTCAAAAGTTTAGTACACTGTGCTTACTAATTTAGAAACTTTCAAAAATGCTTGAAATTCGTAATTTCCAACAGAGATCTTGATAATTTTATATTTTAAAGACATTTACTTTCTTCTCTATAAAATTGGTGTATTGTTTGTTTTGTTTTGTCAAGATAAAATCTCATATATTTTAATTCATGTTCTCATATTATATTATTAGACAACAAATCCGGCAACCCTAGTAATTTCGCCTTTCTTCCTTCCTCAATTAACAGAACCCAACAATTCACTGGCAGTTTAATAATAGTATAAAATATTCATCAAAAACTACACTACTAGTACTACTAATAGACAATAAGATATATTAATGTTTATATTACAAATAAAGAGCGGGTAGTTGTGGCCTGCCTTTCAGTATAATTTATGACAGTAATTTAATGAGTTTTCCTTTTTAAGAGAATTTCAAATTTTACTACAAGTTGAATATCGAAGGGGTGGGGTTACTATTATCAACAATAGCAAAAGGGTGTCTCAAGATATTGGGCGTTAATTTGAGATATTTTTATAACACTTCAATGATAACTTGAAAATCTAATGAATTATTGTAAGTTTTAAATAGGGTAAAAGCACCAATCCTCTGCCACCTAAAGATTATTTGAAGTTCAAATTCGTTTAAATTTAAAACGAAATAATATTTATCAATGAAACTTTCTGTATAGTTATGCATATTTCAATGATATACATGTTCAATCGTCAAAAGTCATTAAACGTTTAGTTTTATATGAGAAAAAAAATAATTCATTAAAACCGACACTTTGGCCCCGTAATCCGCCGCTAATTACTAAAAATCCGCCGTCAAGGTCCTAGTAGCCGCCCTTTAAGAAACAAAGCTATAAACATCGTATAAACGTGAGGAATGATTATTTCTTAAATGATTACATATGAGTTCTTGGAATCTCTATTCGGATCACATGTTTGGCAAATTAAATCTGTTTTAGCGATATCTGCGTTACTCGCCATAAGCATAAAATAATTTAACAATTTTATGCCTTTCTTGCATTTGGTCATAAACGATTTATTGAAACGAAAAGAATTTATTTTAAAAAATACATGCAAATACAAAATAAATAATAATTAATAAACAAATAAATTTAATTCCTACGTCCTACATGATACTCTTTAAAAGTTAATTTTTCACTTAAGTTGGTTGTTTGGACATGTTGACTTCCTAAAATTAGATTTTTTTTTGAAGAAAATAATAACCATCCAATAAATGAAGGAAAAATTAATAAATGTGGATGCTAATCAACAAAATTAAATTAAAAAGTCGAGCAACAATAATATAAAATCTCAGTATTGTGGAATATCTACTGCACGACAGTGGAAGGCGGCGAGCGGGTGACTAAACGAATCTGCCTACCTTATTTTCGACATTTGTTTGATTCAGGATTTTTTGTATTAAATATTAAGATCGACCATTGCTTTAATTTACCAAACAAAACTTTGTACACAGATGTCCACAAAAATGCGCAAATCTTACCTAGAATGCAACCGTTTCTCGTTAATAAAAACGTACTGGCAGTAAATAAATGCTAATAATTAACATATAACTTTTATTTACCGGAATGAACGTAACATAATCCTTAGAACGAAGGATGGTAGATAACACAAAACTAAAAATCTCCGTTATTTATGGTGCCATAATTTATTTATAAAACAATAATTGATTCGGTGGTGAATGGCTGGAGCTGGACGTACTTAGGTGCGTTTACCGTATTATACATAAACAGAACGACGTTGTTAAAAAAATGCTTAAAAAAGCTAATTTGGTTGATAATTATTAAATTATTTCCGAAATTGATTTTATTAAAAGATACTCTGCACTTATTCGCAAATAAGTGAAAATAAACAAAAAGTAACTTATACATTCTGTTTCTAAGAGCATTATGTTGGTGTAGGTTTAATATCGTTTTGTAAAATTCAAAACAATTAAATTTAATATAAATCGACAATATATCCTTTATTCTATCTCCACTCTAAAAGTAATATTTTATTAAATATTTTATTGTAGCGTATTAAGGACCCCTGCTTCAAGGTATGCGCGTTGATTAATTCTAAGTCCAGACAGTGAATGATTGTGGGAACGAAAGTGCAATAAGGTACATAAGTGCACCAAAGATGGCGCACTAAGCAACTATTTTTGAATTTTGCTTTGTAAAGCGAAACTTTCAACAATAAGATTGATTCAAAAGTATTGAAGGGTTTGGCAGTCTTTACTTTACCAGGTGTATACCTATGAAATGAGACTTTCAGCTATTAGACCACAGATGTCGCTAGGAGTATTTTTAAACTGTCCCAAATGTCTTATTTTTTTCGTCTGTCATCTGTCAACAATATTCAATTCATTGTTTGTGATGTTTCATACAACAACGCATTTTTTTCGCTCTTAAAAATGTCGAACTTCGTGCCTTCAAACTACGATTTGCGGACATCGTTGATTTTCTGTTATCAATTGAAGAAAAACGCTTCTCAAGCTCATCAAATGCTTATAGAAGCTTACGGTGGACATGCTCTAAGCAGAGCACAGTGCTTCAGGTGGTTTGAAAAATTCCGAAGGGGTGATTTTAGCGTGGAGAACGAGGAACGTGGCCGGCCACCGAAAAAGTTTGAGGACACCGAATTGCAAGCATTGTTGAATGAAGATGATGGCCAAACGCACGAAATGATGGCAGAGTAGTTGGGAGTGACCCAAAAAACCATTTGCAAACGTTTGAAAGACATGGACATAATTTTAAAGGTCGGAAGATGGGTGCCGCATGAACTGACTGAAAGGCAGCAAGAGAACCGAAAAACCACTTGTGAAATGCTGCTCTCTCGGTTCAAAAGGAAGTCTTTTTTGCATCGAATCGTTACGGGTGTATTTCTCCAATCCCAAGCGTAAACGATCGTATGGTCCGCCCGGCCACAAGCA
>VTPC01003079.1:0-21744 GCA_011009095.1 Ignelater luminosus | reverse complement strand
GCCGTGCCAACTTGCACTCCTGAACAGTTTTCAAAACGGGAATCGCGTGCATACAATTGGACTATTATAAAAAACCTTTAATATCAATAATATCTACAGAGTTTCTTACTTGAACCTTTTAAAGTAAGTGACGATATCGCAGGGGATGATTCTCAGACCGTTCTAAACAAAAAAAGTCTTATAAACATGTATGGATTCTATGGAATTTCGTTTCTGAGATTGACGATGTTGGAAGTTCACGAAAGGTTTGCAATTCTTTCGAAGCATTTTTAGAACGGTGTATCTATCAGATTAGAATCTGGCATATACGGGGTGTTTGTTTTAATTTATGCACGCAAGAGATTTAGAGAAAACTCAATAGAATTAGTAAAACAACTTACAGGCCGTTTTCGTTAGGAAACGAGTATGTAACTTCATAGGTGGTTTCATTCGTATTTTCCAGGCGAGTCCATGTACAAGTAAAATTCTTATAATTGCAAACACGACAAGCAAAGTCAGTCACAAGCTGGGGCTTAGCTGAAATAAATTTTTTAATGAACCTAAACAGGAGGTAAATAAATGCATAGTTTACTTCCAACCACAACCGCAGTCCAGTCTATTAGTTTGTTATTATTCTTGGATTTGCACGTGTAAATTGATTCTGATATAGGTGGTTTCCGCAAGTATAACTTAATGGCGGTTGAATTCATTATTCTAATCTGTAAGACAACTAGTTTAGAGTATGCGTTAATAAACATTAATTATTTCATGCCTACCAAGTCATCCGATAGAGTAACATTGTTGCGAGTAAAATAAAGCTGTTTACTATCATTCGCTCCAATGTAATCCCCTTTAATAACACAATACAAATTGACAGATTTACCATGTTCAACATATATTATGTTACCAATTGATCTTGCGCCTAAAAAACATCATGACTTAGTTTTCTATAGATTTCAAATAAATTACAAAGCATACAGTCGATAGTGATTACGTCTCTGGTACACTCTTCTTGGGTTTTTACATTTCCCAGTAGAGTTAGGAATACAATACATGAGAAAGAGACGATTCTAAAGCAGTAGTCAGGTGACATGTCGAAATAATAATTCTTAGATGTCTGAAATAGAAAAAGGCGTCCATTGTTATACAACACGATTCAAAAGTTTCAGATAAGGTCAATAATATATTTTGGGGATATCTCTTGAGTCATCGGCTGAAAAATTCTGCAGAGGCACATACCGTACTGTTCTGTAATTATTAGGTTGTATTAACACAGGTAAATAAAAAAGAATCGTCTAACGCTCGAATTTTTTAATCCCTCCAGTAAGAAGTTACAAACGATAATGCTACATAACAACATAAGAGTGTTAAAACAAGACTGTGTATGCCAATAACCCGATATCCACGTAACAATAACAAAGAGATGCAATAATATGATGGACCTATTATTTTATAACACTAAAGTTTATTTTAAATTCGGTGACCCCTTAAATAAGTAGGTATTACACAATAAATTATAAATTGTGGCAAATTCCATAGCCCTAGTAATAATATCTAACAAGACAACATCAAGTTCAATATTCTAACCTTGTAAAAAAGACCAGATAAACAATGTTCTAGATAGTATTTCATTAGGTTAAAACCACAATAGAATAAAAATTAAAAATTATAATTCACTCTGTACTTGTTTGTAAATGCAAATTCAATTGAAATAAAGTTTCGGGATTTTCTTCAATTTTCTTAGTTTTTCTTTTCTAAAGATGAATCGTTCAAATCGAAAGATATATATTGTTAATATACTGGAAAAAAAACAAAAAGCAAAAACATAAAATGAATATCGAATCATCGTATCTTTTGTTGAATATGAACCAGAAAGTTGACAAAAAAAAGATTTTAGGTGAAAACAAATATTAGAAATTGTTAGAATACGTACACAGTATAAAGTAAATAGTAACTTGTCTTATGATGAAACTGTAGAACGTTTCAGCTAAGAATGCTAGTGAACCATGAGTACCGCTATCTTTAAAATTGAAGTAAAATGTTCAAGAAGCTTAAACTACTAAAGTAATAAATTTCAATATCGAACAAACTTCAATGCCAATGTGCAAAGAGGGATAAACGCCACATGTAGCTTTCTTTCGTTTCGGTACTTTTCCAACTTCATCTAACTAAGGAATGTGATTTACAACTTAACAGGATTTAAATAAATTCGAAAACATACGCTATTTTCCTATGGTGCGGAATTAAACGCATCCTGCATAGAGTAAAGCTTTATAATTATTTTATTTGCTGTTTTTCTAGAAAACGGAAAATGAAAAAACGATATCAGTAAATTTAAGAGATTTAAGTGATGAGGAAGAAATTCCATCAGAACCAGAAGATCCATTCCACGCTTCAAATAGCAGTGATTCATCCTATGAACCTAGCAGTGAAGATGTAAGTACCATAAATTTACACCCTTTTTAACATTACTATTTTTAATCGTACAAAGAAAAGAATTAACAACAATCAGTGACAGCAAAATTTTTCTTCATATCAAAATATACGATGATCGATGATCTATTAAGTCGATTTGAAAAAGCAAAAACAGGAAAATTCTTAAATTTTGATGTAGATATGTGCCAGAAGGTTTTATTTATTATGGTAAAGTATTTTTAAACTTTTGCGGCTTCTGCTTACACCAAAACATTAATTTTATTAATTTAAATAAGAAACTCCATATTTTGGATTATGCTTAAAACACCAATGACATTGTGTGAAGAATTTTCAAATAGTCAAAGATCACAATTTATTGATGAAAAATGTCTAAAAATAATTTTCAACAAATAAGGAACTTAGAAGTCGCATTACCCGAAACAAGAGGATGAAACACAAAACAAATGAAAACTAAGGTACTGAATTGAGAATATTTCGTAGAATTCAAACATGTAAAAATATATCGGGTTTAACATCTCAAAAAAAATGCGTCTATTAACCTATAATGTACTATATTCCAAATTTCATTTTGTCGCCCCGTATACAGCATCTAACAAAATAAAACGTAAAATAACATTTGAAGTTCTAGGCCCACACAACCAAATACTAGGTTCATGAAAACGAAATAAACCATTTACCACAGAAATAAATCTGTACCCAGACTTAAGGAGCGTATGTTTAGACCGGTATTGATTCATAATTTTCTTACCAAACCAATAGAATTTTACCTTGTGCATCTGTTTACATTACACTTCCGAAATGACTCCAGATCCAACACTTTAGAAGCTCATCTTCTTAGTCAATTAATAAATGAACATATAAAAGTTTCCCCCATAAACATACATCATACCTTTTGTCAGATACTACTGTATGAAAGACTCCCTTTAATTTTCATCAGGAAACTAACTACAAAATATTTGCACCTTATAAAATATTATGCAGGTATTTCAAAAGTTTTACAATTTTTAATTAATTTCAGGATGAAACCGACACTGGTACTCCACAAACGTCTTCTCGGATTAGGCGCGTTGCGGATCGTAAAATATGTAAAGGCATAACTAGTATCCTAAATGAAAATCAAACACGATTTGTCCCTGAAACGTCTTTACAACAATCAAACTTTCAACCGATACCAGTACTTAGCGAAGAGTCTGAAGTGGTATTAGACCTACCGATCGAGAATGTAGAAACAAATTTGAAGACAAATATTCCAGAACTAACTAAAATCCAAGAAAATATTACTGTTTCGAATAAACAACGTTACGATACGAAACCTTCTTGTTCTAAGAAACTTTATAAAAGGAAACCAGACCATTGCTACTTTTGTGAGATAGAAGTACAAACTTTTGCTCGCCATATTAAAAGAAATCATTCAATGGAAGCAACAGTTGCAGAGATACTGTCAAAACCTATTAAAAGCAAAGAGAGAAGATATTTATTGGATAAGCTTAGAAGAAAAGGAAATTTTTTAGCAAGTGGGACAAAGTGTTTCAAGGCGGTGCGACAGACGTATGTTTCAGATCGATCCCTTTTGCCATGTGATAATTGCCTTGGTTACTTTTCATCTAAACTTTTGTATCGTCATAGGAAAAAAATGCTTAAATGGTGATTGTAAGGGAAGTGCTCAATCTGCAGGTCAATCAGTGCTTGTTACTAATGTAAGAGTTGCTCGACGATTGAAAGAGGAGGTATTTCCTCATATGCGCGCAGATAAAGTGTCGATAGAGGCTAAAGATGATGCTTTGATCTGCGCATTTGGAGCAAGGTATCTAAATATACACAGAGAAAAGCATTTTGTCCACGTTACTTCGCGTAAGATGAGAGAACTAGCTAAAATGCTCATGGAACTTAGAAAACTTAATCCATCTATTACAAACATGCTATCAGCCTTACAACCAAAATACTTCGATCTTTTCGTAGAAGCGGCAAAACATATAGGAAAGTATGATGCTGAAAAAGATGTATATATGTCACCCACATTTGCGATGAACATCGCTACATCCCTAAAACAATGTTGTGATATTGCTATCACGTATGCTTACAAAACACGTGTCCCATATTTATCAATTTCTTCTGCTGAAAGGGAAGCAAGTCTTAAAACACTGATTCGCCTTTTCGAATCGAATTGGAAGTTTGAGATTTCGACACAAGCAGCAGATAATCTGAATCTCAATAAATGGAATAAAGTCACAGTTGTCCCGCTGGCAAGCGACTTAAAATTATTAAGGGAATATTTAATACAAGTAGCGGAAGATGCATCAAAAAACGTGAAAGATAATAAAAACACTGCTGCCTATAATACTTTAGTAGAATCTGTGTACTGCAGAGTTATTCTATTAAATAGAAAACGTTCTGGAGAACTGCAAAGAATGCTTTTACATACGTATGTAAATTCTTCTTCAGAAAAGCAAGAATATGAAGAATTTAACAAAGTTATCTCTTCTACTGAGCAAATCCTTTTGAAATCTCTAAAAAGAGTAGTAATAAGAGGAAAGCGAGGAAGGGGCATTCCGGTTCTGTTTAGCGCCGATGTTCAGAACCACATTAAGATTTTACTTGAAGTAAGACAGAACTTTGTTCCTAAAGAAAATTCTTATTTATTTGCAAAATCGAATTCTTTATCTCATATAATTGGGTACAAAATTTTAAGTAAATATGCCAAATGTTGTGGGGCAAAAAGTCCTTCATCAATAACATCTACTCGTCTTCGAAAGCACCTTGCCACTCTTTCGCAGCTTTTCAATTTATCAGATAATGAAATAGAACAATTGGCAACGTTTATGGGTCATACTCCTGGAGTCCACAGAAGTTCCTATAGACTTCCAGATGAAATATATCAAACAGCCAAAATTTCCAAACTGCTGTTATTAATGGAAAAAGGCGGTGCTAACAAATTCAAAGGAAAGTTTTTAGATGATATAAACATCGACATGGAACAAGACTTACTCGATGGCAATCAGAAAAGCGATGAAAGCGATCAAGAGAGCGTAATCGATGAAAACAATTTCGTACAAAATCCAGTTCCATCCACCAGTACATATGATGCCCCTTCGTCTTCTCCGATTCCAAAAAAGGGGAAATATCGTACTTTGGTTCCTTGGACAACCAAGCAAAAAGAAGTTGTGAAATTATTTTTCAAAGATCACATTAAAGCTGACAAGCCCCCTAAAAGAATCGAATGTGAAAAACTAAAAGCAAAACATTCAGAATTGCTTCAAAACAAAGACTGGCTTAAAATTAAAGTTTTTGTACAAAATGAATACAGCAAGAAAAAAAAGGGCATGGATGACTGAACACAATGACTTTTGTAGAAGACACGTTGCTTTTTACGCTTCTAGAAATGGGATCGTAATTATCCTTAATTTCAGGAATTCGTTTGACACCCCGTAGCTACATTTTCAATTTAATGTTTTTCTTTTTTTTTCATTTTGACATCATACAGCGTGTCCGCGGATTGAGTTGACAAGAGGGAAAACTTTTTTATTATCGGTTTTAGGACAAAATGTCACTTTTGATAAAACTTTCTGCTTGTTAAAAACCTCCAACAATGGTAATATAATTTTGATGTTATTCACAATAACGAAAAAAATTTAAAAAAACGCATTATTTTGATATAAAAGAACGACCAAGTTCTAAATTTATTTAAAAATCAGATTGCCATGTTAGCTTGTTTTTGAAGGTGCAGTTCAAACATGGTAATTTGATTTTCGAATAAATTTAGAACTTAGTCGTTTTTTTATACTAAAAGAATGCGTTTTTTTAAATTTTCTTCATTATTGTTGGTAACATCAAAATTATATTACCATTATTGGAGGTTTTGAAACAAGCAGAAGATTTTATCAAGAGTGACATTTTGTTCTAAGACCAATAATAAAAAAGGTTTTCCTCTTGTCAACTCAATCCGCGGACACACTGAATGTTTAACTTGTACAACTCGTTGAAATTAACAACACTGAATACTGTTATCTAAAAAGAAGCCTTCCCGATACAGTCTTCTATTTTAAATTGTTGTATTTTCACTTCGACTTTTGTCATTGTTTTAATAAACCAAACAATTTAATATTATTTTATGTTCGTCTATTTTTAATTTTTATATAAACTTTGTTCTTTTATAATAAAGGTTTGTGTAATCTGAATGTCGTTTTATTTTGTAAAAATGTTTTGATACCTAATTATTAGGTTTTGGCCATTTGAAATACTTACGTTACTAAATTTCTAATTAAGTACTAATAATTATTTTATTCGTAGACACGTCATTTTCTACATACTCATTTAGCAAAGTAATTGTTCAAATTGTCTAATGTCTAATGCCTCTAAATAATTTAATATTTTGCGATTTTGTTTATTTGAAAGTTTTAAATAGAGTGCTTAAATGTTGATGTATCATAAAAGTTTGAGTAGTTTTGAATGCCTCTTTAGTTTTTAAAAATGTTAATAAAAATGAAACATCGATAAGAACAATAAAATTCGGTTGACAAAGATACAACTTCTAACATACATATATCTGCATCAAGTACAAACTTCTCTGTGATGACTCATGAATAATCAACAGAACCAAAAGATACGTGATTAATTCAATAATATTTACGAATTGAGGTTTTGCAACAACGCCCGGACGTCGTAATGTGCGCTTCTAGCTTGTAAACGTGAAAGGAGTCAGCAAGGTGCATTGAATTGAAAAGAAGCGAATATAGAAGAATTAGATTTCTGTAAATCTGGTGGCGTTTTCCGAGCAGAAAACTGTATTTCTGACCAATATTCGCGTCTTTATCTAGCCTAACATTACGTCTACTGGTGGTTGCAATAGGGATGGAACATGAAAGGACGCAATAATGATAGAAGGATGTATATATATATATATATATATATATTATTTTTGTTTTTCTTTTGAGATAATAAAAATATAGACGTAAAATATTCTATCCTGTCTTTTTATGCATATACATAAAACATTAAACATATACATTACATAGTTTTCAAGTATGTGCAATGTATATCTTAGAATTTTAAAATCCATCTATGTATATTCATTACACATACCAAGCATTAAAAAGTAATATTCTGTGGATATGCTATGTTACAAGAGTGATGTTCTGTGAATGTACTATGTACATGATTTTGCTATGGTTTCCACTCTAGACGAAACCTTTATGAAGACAAATGTGAAGATTATATTCAAATCTATATAAGAATAAGTATTTGAGACGAAAAATTCGGAGAACCAAATTTGGGTTGAATTTCAAGCATTCACAGGCACCTTAAAACATACAAAATGGGCTTATTATTTATTATAGTGATTAGTGTATTAATTTTCTGATCAATAAATGTCCCTTTAAATCAATTAGCTTAGATCTGCCTACTGAAGTTTCTTGTTCGTAACAAACTCTTTAGGGTACCAGACCTGCAAAATAAAAGCATTTTAATCAGAAACGGTTGAATTTGGAGAAACATGACAAGAATAAAAAACCAAACGATAAATTTGTAATTTTCCTAATAAAAGCCATACCTTAAGTCTGAACAACTTTTTTGCTTAGAATCCTTTTTATTATCGGATTCATTTCAAGTTTGTATAATTTATACTATACAATCTTCAAAACGGAATATTTTTTTCCTTTAAATATCAGAAACGTGATATCACAGTTGGCAAAGCAAATTCGACGGTTATAGGATCGCGCCCTGTTGAGGACTAGTTCTGATAGTTGATTACGATGATCAAATTAAGAAAAGAAATTAACATCCCGTTCTTGAGATATTTGTAAATTTATTATGATAAATTCTTTTTTAATACTTTTAAGCAAATCACGCAAAGAATGAAACACTGATTTCAAGAAAACTAAAAGAGTAACTATGTTAATGGGGTGACGTATTTACTAATGAGCATTAATTATTTGTAGAATTTCTGCTATTGCAATTAAAGCTGTAGCTCATAATGCAAATACCACAAGTATTTCTTAGTAAGACAAGAAATTATTGCAAATGACTCATAGGAATATAACTACATTCCACTTCAAATTGCTTATACTGTGTTTACTGACAAGACCCCCCCAAAATAATTTACAACTCTAAATTCCTAACATTTAGAAGAAAAAATTCACAGTAGAGAATACTTGTCTTTCAACAGATTTCTAGTTCTAAAGTAAATTCTTCTACTTGAGTATCTAAAATTCAATTTTTATCTCATAATTGGCCAATAGTCACAACGGGCTTAATGAGATACCCATTTGTTAAATATTATTTGCCTGACTCATTTCCATTTCTCCAACCCCACTCTCTGCCTTTTCGGAAATATATTTTCTTAAAAAATTTGTAATTTTTCATTAGCTAGTTTCACACGATCGTGCGTTGGTGTAAGTAGACTCTGTAAAAACCGCATCTTAAAATGAATAATTTACACAAGGCAATTAAACATAGAGAGTAAGTATGCTATTTCTCTACAAAATAGGTCTTATTGAATTCACTAACATGTTTTTTTATTATTTTCAGTTTCAAATTGTTCATGCAATTGATATCGTCCTCAGAAGTGGATATCAACGAACAAGATAATCAAGGACGAACTCCGTTATTGCACTGTCTCAAACTACAACGATCCGATCGTTTCATTTTGGCTTTGCTCGATTCCCAATGTGACGTGATTCTTTCCGATCGAAATGGAACGACTCCTCTTTTCATCGCCTTAACAGATCGTCGACTTACCATAGCGAGAGAGTTAATGAAGGTAGGAGCCGATTTAACAAAGGATCTGAAAATATCCAACAAATATTTATGTGAAGCCATTAAGATCAGAGACTGGGATTTCGTGTGGTTTCTCTTGCAGCACTTGCCAAATTTAGTGTACTTCTTTTTGAGTAGCTTACAGAGCAGAATAGTGGAACTAGACAGCGATTACGCTTTGTTTGCTTTGTTAGTTGAACTGGATAAATATTTAAGTGATGATCCGGATAGAAAGTGGTATAATCTTGTTGGATTAAATTTAGTGCAATATTCGCTAGGGTTAAGAGACTCAGACATATTTAGATTAGTTTGGCCAAGGATCAACCATAAGTGTATTGTTTACTGGGAACCGGCATTTTTAAAACGGTTTTTGGGTTCGTGCAGTTTTTCCGCGGATGAATTTGTTACGTGCTTCGGTATGATTATGACCTCTCCGGACGCTTGGAGTTTTTTTAATTTTTATAAAAATAAGAACATTAATCAAAGTTTTTACTTTGACTTGCTTAGAGCATTTGTTAGGGGAAGTGTAGAGGTTGAACGCAGTAGTGTCTATATGCAAATGAGTCGGTGCTTTATAAGTGTGGCTATTGCTGATATTTTAGCAGTATACGGTGCATTTGGAATTGGTCAGGAAACTTTGTTTCTTGTGGAACATTTCCAAAGACAAAGTTTAACCAATAACAAATATCATCAAAAACTTGCCCTGGAATTTCTAAAGCATTTAGAGAATGATGATAGATTAGAGCGTGACGATTTAAAAATTTTGGAATTAATTGCTAGGGTAAATTACAACCGTACACGTCACTGGTTTGATAAAACTTTGTTAGAAAACGTTTGTTTAAAACAGAAATCTCCTAACAAGCAAGTGCCTTCGTTATTCGAACTTAGTACTGGTGCATCTCAGAGACTATTGCAGAGTATCCATAAAATAAAGAATCCTGATCAGTTCCAACAGACCGTAGAATGTTTGTGTTTGCCGAAGGTTATCAAAAAACGATTATGTTCTAAGATACCAATTTGTTATAACCACGCATTGAAAGAGGCGCCCACCTGTAAATAATGTATTGTTGATTATGTAAGATATTATGTCAATTTTAGTTTGTGTATATCGTATTTTTGTATATAGTATTTACATGTTAGTTAGACTCGAAAATTTGATTTCTTTAATTGTACTCTTTAGGCATGTTTCAGTTCCTTAAATAAAATATAATGTTGTTTGTCCAAGAGCACACTATTAAAAACACTAAATTGTAATACCATGTATTCTGGTTTAGATATAAATAAAGTGACGTGTTACCTACTTCATGTGTTTTATTATACTATGTCATTCTACTGTTGGCTATTAATCTGTTACTTCAGATAATACAATAAAGTCGTAATAAAAATAAACAGAAAAGAATGATAGTGAAATTATCAGAAATAAAAATTAAGAACGTTAACGGAAAAATTATTATTAAAGCAATATATGTAAGAAATAGTGAAGATGAATATGAGAAATTCTGCACTTTTATGAAATATAATTTTTTAAACACACAGTCATTCTGATGATGGTTTTTGGAGAAAAAAGCAGGGAAGAACCGTGGAATTACGAATAAGGTTCGGTAAGTGAACCTTACATTAAATAAATTACGGCAGAGACAAGAAGAATCGCGAAATGACCTTTTCTTAAGAAACAGAACTGAAAAAAGAACAAAAGGATGGTTTTCAAAATGATTTAAAAGTACACGACCGTAACGGTTTGTATTTCTGTTATTCGCCATAATGATGTCAGTATAAAAAGCATCTGGGTAGTCAATAATATTATTGTAGCTTAAATTGATGAATATTCTAGTTTATTATAAACATTGCCGTTATATTTAACAAAGTCAGAATTAAATTTATACTATAATTGAAAAGCAAATAAGTGACGCTATGAAAACGATTGCATTTATGTGGATATGGATAAAACATGGATCTCAAACCTTAAAACGGCGATTGTTCCTTTGAGAAGAGTATTCCGGAACTTCGGATGATGACTAAAGTATCCGCGTGATATTTGATTGTGTGGTCAACAGAATATTCAAAATACAGACTTGTCTCGATGATTAAGAGATTACAATTAACAATTAATAAGTTGGCGAAACAATTGTTAAATTAATTAATGGTTTGTTGTTGTTTTTGGTTGATACTGTTAATGTTATTTTTGTTTTTGGGCCGGCAAATCTAAAATATTGGAGAAATACAAATTATAAACTTGTATTTGACGAAATACTTGAAAAAAGAGGTTTAATAATAATTAATAAAAGAAAAGCATAATAAACATACTTTTTCAGAACAGAATAGCTCTTGGAACTATTTGGATGATTATTGATGATTAGTAATTATCAAATCCGCAACAGTTTCGGGAAATATTCACACAGAATTACAACGTGTTTGTTTTAAAATGAAAACATCAAAGCGAATTTTCAAAAAATGATATCGCAGCAAACGCGAGGCACACCTGTACTCGGAAAGATAAAGATAGTTGTTTTCTTTGGGATTCAATAGTTACCTTTCAAGATTTTCAAATTTTTATGTTATATGTATATAGGATGTTCCAAGATTGTCAAATTATGTTAGTAATATATAATGTTCATCATTGGGTGATTATTATTGTTGCAATAATAGGATTTCTAAGTAAAATAAGCAATAAATTAAACGTTTGGTGTAGAATAACTGTATATAAAACTATCATAGCTCCATACTTTGATTATTGTGCAAGTATATTATTTCTAGCGAATGAGACAGACATACAAACGTTGCAAAAATTACAAAATCGCGCCATGCGAGTGATTTTATGTTGCAATTATAGACCAGGCATCTCCTTTATACTAGATTCATTACAATGGCTTAGCGTAAAACAACGCATTTATTTTAATACATTTTTGTTTATTTATAAATTACTAACCGACAAATTATCTACGTCTATGAAAAAAATTGTGAACTACAATAGAGAAATTCATAACTACAATACTAGAACAATAAATAACTTTTATTTACCTTTAAATACTAAATGGTGTTCCCAAAATAACTTATATTATAAAGGGCTAAAATTATATAACGAAATGCCGAATGCAGCAAAAGGAGCAGAGAATATAACTAGATTTAGGAAAGAATACTGTAAATATGTTAAGATACTTTGTAAATTAAATTAGTTTAAGTTAGGCATAGTGCATAACAAAATGTAATATGCTCAGCCAGTGATGGATTTAGGCTTAGGCCCACGAAGGCCGGGCCTAGGGAGGCAAGATTTGAGATGTGCCAAAATTTGAGGAGCCGCAAAATTTGAGAGACGATAAAAATTCGAAATTTATAGTTTCCCGGCGACTCTATAAAAAATCTTTAGAGATGTTTCAAAAATATTATTTTTTCCACCGGAGGATTATACCTTAATATGGTTAAGTATTGACCAATTAAAAATTTCGGGAATTACAAAAACATAAAAAAATTCAATAGATTTCTCTTAACTCTTTGTCTTTTGCCACAGCAATTGCTTTTTATATTTTTATTATTATAGTACAGAATGCTCCGTAAATGCCAATAAAGATTCAGATAGCAGTCTCCGTCAACCTAAATTGAAAACACGAATGTCCTAACGTACTTAGATTTGTCACACGAACCAAAAAAAGAAATTTAAACTTGGCAACGCTGCAGGCAAATACAAAATTATTCGAATACAGGAACCAAAGTATCGCAAGAAATCAGAGATTTATCAATTTTATTCCAGTGATAATGGATCATAAAATTGTCAAAACTTGAAAGTATTTTTGGCAACAAATTTCATCGCATTTATCAGTGCACCCAAGACCTGCATATTTGTCGTATCTATTTTTTGGTAATAATTCAATTTTTAACAGTTCTGTGCTTTATCAAGCGTAATTGTTGTTTTAACAGATTCATTTGTTGAATTTATAATGGCTTTATTTGGATTTGATTCTTTGGTTTCTGCTTATTTAGCGTTAAAGATGTTAACTTCTGACCACTTGTACAAGAAACCTAAGCTGAGGACTAATTTTCTTTTTGCAGATTTGCAATAAGCACTCTCACAAGAAGATGTTTGCCTGAAGCTTTATTGGCGCATCCTGTATATTTTATATACTCATTTAAAATACAAAAAGGGCGCCATATCAAAATAGACCTAGGGCGCAATCAAACCTAAATCAGCTTCTGTGCTCAGCAAGATATAATTATTAAGTTTTTGTATTGAAACATCATAGAATCAATAAAGTTTCTACTACTACTACTACTAATATAAATCCAATTCTGGATGGCTTTAACCAAATTAATCTTATTATTGATTTGAGAGATAAAAACGATTAACAAGTTGAAAAATCACATCGCTATTGCTTATTACTAAGTAAGTATGTGCAAGCAAGGAATGATACTTTTATCCTAACATCATTAATAACAATCTTCCTTGTTATTTTTATTCTGTTACATGCATACAGTATGTCCTATATTATAAAATAGTACGTATAGATACTGAATTGAAGATTACCTGTTCTGACTAATTACTGAAAATAAATGAGAAACTTTACTGACGGTTGATACATATGGCCGTTACAATGTGAGCTTAGAGTATTTGAAATAATAGACGGACTTCACTAAGAACTTTTTTTAACAACCGTTGTAAATATTAACCTATTTGATATCGGCAGAATAATCATGGCGTCAGTAACTTTACAACACTTTATTAAAAGTTCATTCATATTTGCTGTTCAAAAAGCGCACTGTCAATGACGGCCTGCGCTCCCGAACTGGTCTAACAGGCGGTGTAGTTTGGTGAGACGCAGTAATGTTGGACTCAGGCGAGACTGGACTGTGACAGCATGACGGAGTGCTCTCTTGACTGAGGTTAGGGCTACAGGACAATGTAGTGGGAAATGACACCCAATCTTCAAGCTTTACTTCTTCGGCCATTTCTCGATGAGCTGAGCCTTGTAGGTGATTAGCATTTAGTTGCGAAATATGCGCCTTCTTTGTGACGCCGTTATTGAATTTCACGTTGTACATTACAATCTCTAATTTTGTTATGATTCTTGCAGGGAACCAGTTGACCGGGAACCTATGATATACTGGAAATTGACAAGAACCTATCATTTAAAAAAAATGACCGCTGTTCTTATTTAACTTTTCAGAATTTGCTTTATCGGACTTCAAAACAAATTGTGGCTGTGACTTTCGATTCCGTAAAGATATAGCAGTTTTACCTTTATATTTTAGCATCAATGACATAGGGGATACTCGCATGACTGATGAGGGAGTGTAGCGTATAAAATACAAGCACAGCTCCAATCATGTAGCAAGAGGTATATCTGACTTGGACACTGCTGACTTAACAAAACTCTGTTTAATCAACTGCACCTGTCTTTCAGCCAGACCATTGGACCTAGGGTCTATAGGGAGCAATGGTGACGTGCCTTATCCCTCTCTCAGACAAGTACGACTGAAACACAAATGAATTAAACAGAGTACTATTATCTATGACGATTGTGCTAGAGACTGAAAACCTAGCAAAACACTCATTTAATCTTGACATGACAGCATCGACCTTCGTAGTAGACATTATGAAACACTCGACCCATTTTGTGTAATCATCAATACGTACTAACGTCTTAGCACCACAGGTATCTAGCAAATTTAAATAAACCTTTTTCATGGCTGAGAAGCACTAGACCAACTAGAAAACTGTACCTTAGCACCGACTACCACTGACGTATTACTGGGTAAGCAAAAACATATATCAGCATTCTGTATGCTGGTACCTTTTTTATAACAAATGGTGTAAGTGTATGACAACAAAATGACTGACCACCTGACTAGACGTACTAATAAACAGTTAGCGAAAATGCAAGCATGATCAGGACAATATTTAAAATTAAAAAAATATATCGATTATCTCCGAAACTATTCAAAATATCAAAATACTAATTATGTATCTGTAATCAGGAGAAGATTCTAAGTTTAATTTGTATATAACATGTCCTGTAAAGTTACGGGAACATTGCAACAAACTAACAGAATGTACGAATTCAAAAACGAGATTTTTTAATTTCGTCGAAAATGCGTGCCTATTAAAAACTTGTGGAATTTGGTAACTTGAAATGTGATACATAGTGCCTCTCTCTAAAGTTGTCTATAGTTCTGTAGACAGAAGAGAGCGTAGCCGACTTAAATGCAACTGAACAATCAACGCCATCAATTTCATGACTCAACACACTGCCAATTTTACAAACTGCTATCGCATGTTAAACTTAACTCCTATTTCGGGCCAAAAAAAGGTTTCTTCACACTAACTCGATCAACACCAAGAAACACCCTTTTTTAGCAGTGAATGCAATAGTTCTAAAATGCCAGGTGATTTGTTTACAAACTTATGGTAATAATTAAACAAACTCAGATACGACTTATTATGTCTGGGAGTGGCAGCTAACTTACTGACTTTAGACTTTGACAGACAAAGCCCCTCTCTACTTAATTGATAACCTAGAAATTTCAAATTAAGGACAAAAAATTCACTTTTCTCTAGAATAATCTTTACATAGTATTCGTTAAGACCAAACAAGACTTTGTGCAACGTTACACTGCACGGCTCAAAATCAACAACAGTGAGAAGAATATCATCCGGTTAAGCTTTACAGTTATCAATACCAGAGAGAATATTATCCATGACAGGCTAAAAAATAGCAGCAGTAGACGACAGACTAAAACAGAAACAATTATAACTATACAAACCATTTATAATGTTGACTGTCAACAACGGTTTGCTATCGTCGCTAGCCTGTAATTGAAAGTAGGCATTTGTGAGATCAATACGACAGAAGACTGTACAATTAACAAATTTATGAAAGCATTCATCAATCCTAGGCAGAGGATATTGCTCCTTTCCTCCTTTCCCTCAAACCTGTTCAAAGTGACTTTTAGATCTACACAAATACGTATTTGACTCGACTTTTGGGTGCACAGACAACCGGCCTAGCCCACTGATAATGTTTAATCTTGGTTAATATACCTGAGGACTCCAACTCAGAGTGAACCTCACTAAGTAATGCAAAAGATACAGTGTAGGCTTTATGAAAGACAGGTACAGTGTTGGGTTTAACGTTAATTTTAACCTTGAACTTTTTAACTGGCGGATCATTACCTGACTTAGAAAAAGCATATGAATATTTTTGTTCTAACTCACGAAGGTTGACAAGGGTTGCAGGCAGCTTTACGTTCACTGACTTGACAAGATTGACCGTGCAAATCTGCAAAGGTGGCGGTGTTCGGAGATTGTTTGTTTTTCAAAGTTTTATAAGATTCTGGACCCAACAAAATTGTAAGTAAATTAAGCCTCTTAGAATCAAGACAATAATTTATAACAAAATACGCGTCTGAACGATCCAAGAAGTTCTCTATCGATGTTCATGTTGAAACATCTTTCTTGGTGTGGTTGCGTAACATTTTGTTGTGTCTCGGACTTCTCACCACTCTCGACTTGGATGCTCATGACTAACTTAAAAACTTCCACAATGAAGAACAAAATACCTAATAACATGTATCTTGTTGCCAAATGTTATAACGTGGACTTAGAGTATTTGAAATAATAGACGGACTTTACTAAAAAAACTTGACGTCTTGATCAGCAAACTTGGGCTAATTTTTTTTGATAACAGTTGCAAATATTATCCTGCTTAATATTGACAGAATAATTACATCAATAACTTTACTACCATTCTAAGTCGGTTTTCTTTGTATAGTAAACATGAATTAGTACATATATGTGTGAAATGAAATTACGTTTATATTACCTGTATAGTAGTAATTCTCCATATTTGGACACTTTTTGGACTAGCACTAAGAAACAGACTTGTCTTTTTGCCTTTTCGCTTTCACATGATTGGAAATATTAAAATAATCTTTTATTAAAAATGAATAAGTAAACTGTCCAGGATAACTATTATCCAGTAACACAGCACCACACAAATGTAAAACTTCCGCTATAACCAAATATTTAGAAGGCACTGATTATACCTACTTCGTGTACTCTATACTGGGTGTTAAAAATAGTTTAAATATTTAAGGGGCATATAGTACGACCAAAAGCAAGTAAGAAAGTCTAAATGAGCATGGGTTTACAAATCAACCATTTATGAGATAAGAACGATTTTCTTTTTTGTAGATTTTTGTAGTTTTTAGCGTTTAGCGCTACAGAACACGATTATCCCAGAAAATGTTCGATATCTCCTCTTTCCATTTCGATACAGGATCTACATCTGCTCAAGAAGAAATTCCGCACTCTTTCTAAGAAGCCCGATTGTGCTCTAATTGTTGACAACATTGCTCAATGCGCTGTTGCTACTCACCAAGATTATTTACAGGTGTTGCGTACACTAAAATTTTCAAGTAACCCTAAATACAAAAGTCCAAGAGAGTTTGGTAGGTAGACCTAGCAGGCCATGGAATGTGACCCCCTCGCCCTATCCATCTCCCATGAAATGTTTCGCTCAGGTGCTCCCTAACAGCAAGCGTAGAATGTGGCGGTTCTCCATCTGGCATAAACCAAATATCCAGTTTCAGATTTAAAGGGACATCTTGAAAAAGTTCGGGCAAAGTGTTTACCAAAAAGTCAAGGTATGCAGGACCTGTTGAACGTTGTGGCAAAACAACCGGTCCTAACAACTAATCGCCTAAAATGCCTAGCCAGATGTTCAGACTGAAAAGCTGTTGATGTCTGTATTTAAAAACAGCATGTGGATTTTCGTCCGACCAAATGTGATTATTATGGTAATTGAAAATCCCATCTTTAGTGAATCCGGCTTCATTAGTGAAAAAGATGCTAGAAGAAAAATTTGGGTGTTCAGCAGCTTTCCTTAAAAACCACTAACGGAATGTCATTCTTGTTTAGTAGTCAATAATGATCTGTGATTTACAATTGTTAGTGATGGGCATAATCCAATGACAATACTATAATACGGTTATGCCTATATCTCCAGGTTTTTAAGAGTAATCCGAACAAGCTAGTGTATTACTAATCGTCCGTTGCCGCTCAAATAAAATCATTTAAACTAAAAGCTGATACACTTTAAAATTGATTTGAAATTATCATTATTGAAATAACTGTAGGATAACAGCACCAATACTCTGCCAACTAAACAATATTTGATATTCAGACTCGTTAAAATTTTAGTTCATAATTTGTATTTTCCCAATATTTTAGATTTGCCAGCTCAAAAACAATAACATTAACAACAACTAAAGAGACAACTACAACTACAAGCCGTTAATTAATTTAACAATTATTTGGCCAACTTACTAAATGTAATTTTCTCATCATCAAGATAAATCTGTATTTTGAAAATTCTGTTGATCACACACAAGTTATTCAAAATCAAATATCAAGCGGTTACTTTGATCATCATCTCAAGTTTCGGAATACTCTCCTCACAAGAAGAAAGATTATTTCATAATTATTCTTCTCTCTGACGTAATTTGCTTAATGAAATGTTTACTTACCTCACTTTATTTTTAATTGCAGGTCTTTCTTTCTGCTTTTCCTTCAAACACCATGATCAGAATGGTTGTATGTTAAGTAAATTATATTTTAGAAAAGTGCAGAATTTCTCGTATTCATCTGCATTGTTTCCTAAGTATTGCTTTAGTAATTTTTTTTATTAACATTCTTATATTTTATTTTTGATAGTTTCGCTATCATTGCTTTCTATTTATTTTTATAACGACTTTAGTGTATTATCTGAAGTAACATGTTGATAGCTAACGGTAGTAGGACATATTATATTAAAACACATAAAATAGGTAACACACTATTTTATTTATATCTAAACCCGAATATAAAGTATCACATTTTATCGTTTTCAAAAGTGTGCTGTTAGAAGAAAAAAAAATTATATTTTATGTAAGGAACTGACTATGCCTAAAGAGTACAATTGAAAAAATCAAATTTTAGATAATATAACTAAAATGTAAATACTATATACAAAAGTACTATATACACAAACTAAAATTAACATAATATCCTACAGTATCAATATATATTTACAGGTAAAAACATTTTACAAAGTGTGGTCGTAACAAATTGGAATCTTACAACATAACCGTTTTTTAATAATCCTCGGCAAACACAAGCGTTCTACGGTCTCTTGGAATTGATCAGGATTCTTTATATTATGAAAACTCTGCAAAAGTTTTTGAGACGCACCAGTACTAAGTTCGAATAACGAAGGCACTTGCTTGTTAGGAGATTTCTGTTTTAAGCAAACGTTTTCCAATAAAGTTTCATCGAACCAGTGACGTGTACGGTTGTAATTTACCCTAGCGATTGATTCTAGAATTCGTCAAGTTCTAATTTATTATTGTTCTCTAAATGCTTTAGAAATTCCAGAGCAAGCTTTTGGTTACATTCGTTATTTGTTAAACCTTGTCTTTCGAAATGATCAACGAGGAACAAAGTTTCCCGATCAATTCCAAATGCACCGTATACTGCTAAAATATCGGCCGCATCCACACTTATGAACCACAGACTTTTGATCATATATAATCTGCTACGTTCCACTTCTACACTTCTCCTAGCATACGCATTAAGCAAATCAAAGTAAAAGCTTTGATTAATGTGCTTATTTTTATAAAAACTAAAAGCAGTCGAAATGAGCGGCGAAGACATAATCATATCGAGGCACAAATCAAATTCATCCCCGGAAAAAATACACGAATCGAAATACCTTCTTAAAAAGGCTGGTTCCGAGTCAAACATACACCGATGGTCGATACTTGGCCACACTAATCTAAATATGTCCGGGTCCCTTAATCCTAACGAGTATTGCACTAAATTTAGTCCAACAAGATTATACTGCTTTTTATCCGGATCATCACCTTAATACTTATCCAGCTCCACTAACAAAGTAAACAAAGCGTAATTGCTGTCTAGTTCCACTTTTCGGCTCTGTAAGCCACGCAAAAGGAAGTGCGCTAAATCTGGCGTATGCTGCAGAAGAAACCACACGAAATCCCAGTCTCTGATCCGAATGGCGTCGTATAAATATTTGTTAGATATCTTCAGATCCTCTGCCAAATCGGCTCCCATTTTTATTAACTGACTCGCTATGGTAAGTCGACGATCTGTTAGAGCAACGAAAAGAGGAGTCGTCCTATTGCGATCCGAAAGAGTCACATCGCATTTGGATTCCAGCAAAGCCAAAATGAAACGATCGGATCGTTGTCGTTTGAGACAGTGCAATAACGGGGTTCGCCCTTTACTATTCTGTTTATTGACATCCACTTCTGGGGACGATATCGATTCCCTGAACAACTGGAAACTGAAAAGAATAAACAAAGGTGTTATGTGAATTCAAAATTTTGGAGAGAAATATTAAACTTACTCGTTATGTTGAATTGCCTTGTATAAGGTATTCATTTTAAGATGCGATGTTTACAGAGTTTGGTTACAGCAACGCGCGAACGTGTCAAACTAACTAATGAAAAGTTAGAAATCTTTCGGGAATATATATTCCCGAAAAGGTAGAAACTGGGGTTGGAGAAATGGAAATGAGTCAGACAAATAATAATATTTAACAAATGGGTATCTCATTAAGCATTTTATGACCATTGACCAATTATGAGATAACAATCGACTTTTAGAAACTCATGTATTAGAATTTACCGAAAACAAGTAGAAATCTGTTGATGGACAAGTACGCTTTGTTGTGGATCTTTTGTTATAAACGTTGAGAATTTAGACTTGTAAATTATTTTAGGGGGTCTTGTCAGTAAACACAATAAAATCAATTTAAATTGGCATATGACAGACTATAGGAAATTTAATATTGTCAGTTATGTCTCCTTTTTCACTTAATATCTCTCTAGATTGTTGTTAAGAGACCTTTGAACGATAACAATGAGCTGTGATTTACAATTATTATTAGTGATGGACATAATGGAATGACGATTATAGCAGCATTGAATTATGCGTTTATCTCCAGATATTTAAGAGTAATTGGAACAAGTTTTCATATTACTAATTGTTCGTTGCCGCTCAAGTAAAATCATTCAAACTAAAATCATTCGGATAACTCATATTAGGTGCTGATTGTAGCTGATATACTGTAAAATTGATCTGAAATGGTTATTATTGAAATAGTTGTAGGAGTTCGATGTTTTATTAATAAAGACATCGTAAACCACAACCTTGAGTTGAATTCGGTTTTTGGAGTTTTGCTAATATTACATCGTGTCTTTAATAAAGTGAGAAATTATATCACGAAGCCTCTATTATTATTCGTATTACTTTGTTTTGTTACAATTTAGAAATACCAATATGTTCGAAGACATATGTACTTCAAGAGAATAAACGTCAAAAATATGAGAAGAAAGGAAACTGTTTTGAAGTATTGTATTGAAATAAAAGACAATACCCTGTGTATATTTAGTAATAACTTAAAAACGTCAATAAATCATTCGACGTTTTCTTAGAAAATGTTCAAATTTGAGAATATTTTCAGGCCCTTTTGAAATCGTAAAATATATTTTATGATCCAGGTAGAAAGAAAAATATTGTAAATACAT
>VTPC01003078.1:56750-82330 GCA_011009095.1 Ignelater luminosus | reverse complement strand
TACATAGCATCACACTGAGCAGTGCATCCCCGATACTTAAGTCAATAATTATTTGGTTGATCCAAATTTAAACACCTATAGAGTTTTTTGGATAGGTCGAGCATTCAAAACCCATCAGGTTTTTTGGGCTGAGCTGGCAGAATCTTTCTTATTAACTGTTTCTTTCGAGATACTATCTAGAATTGTGATGTCCTATGCGTGCATAAAAGGTAAAAGAGTGCAAACCAAAAGTTGAATTATGACACTCCCTTCTCACATCTTGCAGAATGGAATCTTGTTTAGTAACTGATATAATGTAAAATTTCAAGGTTGAAAAGTGTGTAAGAAGATTAAAAAATGAAAATGAAGAAATTCATAATTGGACATTCCAGGCGCGTAGTTACAGTGAGGCTAAGTGGGACTCAGCTTTCTCTCTCAGTTTGCCCCCTCAGACAATAACAATAACTGGCATTTTCATAATCGTGTAACTAAATTTTTAGCCAATTATCGAGTCGAGTCAACGTTATTTCCTCGATGTTGTAGTTGCGGAGATTGCGGAGAAGGGAGGCTGACGCGGCGCGATTGTGGTGGGTCCGTGAAAATTTCTGTTCCGGCATTCGCCTTGACCACTAGGGGAAACCACGGAAAAACTCTAGTGAGAACAGTCGGCCTGGGAATGCCCCGGACCTCCCGAATGCAAACATGGCGCGGAGACGCTGTCTACGTTGCTCGGTAATTTCGCGGAGGACTGTGGCTGGGGACTTGTCTGTAGATAAGTGAAGTGTCGAGAAGAATGTCCATCAACTCGAGGGAGAGATTCTCGGCACGTCTCATCATGGTAGAGGGTGGATGTTTGGATTTTATTTTGGGTTTTCTGTGGGCGGCCGGAGCCGGGGTTTTTAGGATGTCGAGAACGTGCTCTCTGTTTTGTTCAACCGCCCTGCTCACATAACGACCCCTCATGAATTCGGAACTCCCGCTCTGTCACAGACTTGTTCTGAAGGGAAGAAGCGCTCCAGGCGGAAAATCCTCCTGCAGATGGCCCTCTCTTTCTGTCGGAGTCTTTTGTTCGCATATGGCGGTGCGAAGCCAAAGACTGTAAATCGGTAGTCGATCACGGGTCTTATGAAAGTTTTGTATGTGTGTGAAGTAGCGTCCAAGGGTGGCAGCCTGGAATGCCGCCGCAGTCTAGAGAGCAAGCTGCTGCGCTGCTGGACAATGTCCAGGCACTGCTTCAGCTCGTCGCTCCATCTCAGCGTGGGGGTGAAAGTGATGCCAAGGTATTTGACAGATGGAGAAAGTCAGTTATTTAAGTCATAGAGAAATACAACTTATTTGAATTTTTGTATTTCTAGATTTTTATTCCTTTATTTACTAATATATTTCTGCTAAGGTTCTCGAGAATTTTGCTTGCATTGCTTAATTTGTAGATATTAATACAAAACTACATATGATGGTCGGTTTGTGGGGATGCCTAGTGAAGCTGCAAAGCGTCAGGACAACCAAGTACAGCAAATTCACGAGTCGTCAGTCTCAGTGACGCTTGTGCGGCAACAAAATCATAAAAAGTTTGTTCACTCAGCGTGATCCCACCCTCAACTAAGGCATCTTCTGAGCTTGCCCAAAACTGACGGTACGCTGTTTGCGTCTCTGCAGCTTGGAGTAAGGCAGCTTTGCTACTAAAGCCAAGTATTGACGTTGCGAGACGCGCACTACCATCCTCGAAGTTAATACGAACAGACACGTAACATATAACTATTCGGTCTGCACACATTTTGCAAACAATCGTACAAGTACTCCTGGTTGTTTAATGTTTTTGGTCATTTTTAGAACAGTCACGCCAAAGCTGGGATTATATGTAAGATGCGCTTCTGTATCTTTCGATATATGCCAATCAAAATTTTGTAATTACTTGTTTTATTTATTTATTCCAACCATTTGAAAAGATATAAAAAAATATAGAGGAGCATTTTGCATATAATCCGAGCTCCTCGGTAGGTTGTATGATTTTTAAGGGACTAAAGATAAACGTTTATTTATTGCTTTTAAGTTGTTGTATTTAAAAACCGGGTGATAACATTAAGAAATCTCTAAATGGATATTTCTTATCTTATTCCAAAAACTGTAACCTGTCCCGAGTAAGGATAAGACCTTCTCAATTATGTAATTCTGACTACGGACCTGGGACATTCTCCTGTTTGACTCAGAGATTGTGGTTGCGTTTTTCTTATTTTAAAATGCACCCTAACTTATTTGGGCTACAAGAATTTCTGGCCCAACTTCGACAACTTTTTTCTTCTAACATTTAAGGAAATACTATATTTACGAATGGGAAGAATGTCTAAATCCAAAGAATTTTAAATGAGATTTTTAACACAAAACACTTTCTAGCAGTATTGCCTGATTCAAATCGGTTCTTCACATGTCTTCCCAAGTTTTTGAACCTTAAGAGCATTTATTCAGTAACCTTATGTGTCGGTCTTTTTACTAAGCTTCAGTTCAGAGACTTTTTGCTTAATTCTAGCCGACGTATTTAACGCACTTTGAAATTGACGCATCACTAGCGCTCCAGGCACCAAACCTTCTCTACTTGGCCACTATCTTGAGTCGGACGCCCCAGGCCGTCCACAATAACACCACACCAACCGACCGGCAAAAACACACCGACTCCACACTAACCAAGCAAGTTGTTCACATCAGTTACCATCAATCAAGTTGTGTGCAGTCTGCTTGATGCACACTTTGCTCCATTAGTTTATCCAAAATTCTCATATGTGCCACTCCATGATCAAATTACGATTCCACTGACTGGAGAACAAATTAACTCCGTCCGATGATTTTGATTGATGAACTTTCAGTTGAAGAACTTTTTTTCTTATTTTAGCCACAAAGTTTACTCTTTGGATTGACAGTGACTTCTGTGGACACCCTGAATAAGTTTTATCAAAATAGATTAATTGGCAAGTTTAGTGTTTGGAAAGAATCAACAATATTCAAATTAGAATGACGTGGGAACATAGAAAATTCTGGAATTCAGAAACACTTTTTCTTATTTGTAATCAAAGTATTCGGCGTGCTTGTCCTTGAAATCGATATACCACCGCCGCTCCAGACACCGTCCTGGTTCGGAAATCCCAGGCTATGTACAAACTTCATCAATTGTTGAACCGACTCCAACACTACAACCACCACCGTTTGAGCGCCACATTTTCTCTTCTAAAAGGAAGAATAGAATAGAATCTACCCTTTGAATTTGTTAGTGACTTTCGTGGGCATGCTATATAAATTAGGTTTTATCAAACTAGATTAATTAGCAAGCTTCGTGTTTCTAAAGAATTGGAAATATCAAATCTAACGTGGTGTTAGGAAGAATCCTAACCTAGAAAATCTAAAACTTTAAGTGCCAACACTTTTTTAACATAGAACTCTTACTTCTGTACTGACAGAATTAAATTTGCATTCGTTATTGCTAAAACCAAGGAAAGCTAGTTCAGATTTCCTAGGACATAATAAAAGTTGAGAAAGCTATAAATCTGGTAATCCTAGTTTGATATCAACCATGACGACCTAGCCAATGTTTCTCTATTTATAATTAGATCTTTTAGTTAGAAATGACAAACCTATGATTTTGTTTAATTTACTCTTTTCAAATTTCTAGAGCTACTCTCGGAACAAACTATAGTGTTGAAAGTCGTCACAATGTCCTGGTATACAAACTTCTGATCCGTCACATCTTAATAGCATTCTTCATCTAGTCTAGAACTAACTTTTCGACTAGTTAACACCTTTAATATTATCTAGCTGTTGATTACTTCTAGCATCTTCACTCCTTAGTTTTGGATTCGTCTGCATATCGGAGCTCTGCCCAAAGATAAGTCTAGAATATTTCTATTTACATTTATTTTAGTTCGTTACAGGCATAGTATAAAAGAGTATTTGGTTGCTCCGTGGTGTGTTCTCAAATTTAAGCATAGTTCAACCACAAATTTGGTTATATCTACAGTAGATTCCAACTAAGATGCAAAATTCATTTTCATCAAAGTGCTCATTTCTATAGGAACTACCCTAAAACAATGTATTGTTAGGATGTATCTTAGCAAATTAATAAAAACTATCCCATTTAAAATACAATGTAGCAGTTATTTACTGTCGCATTAAATAATTAATTAAGATTTTAACATGCATACTGCAGAAAAAAAAGTTCAAATAGTGACGTGGTATAATTCTGAATTAAGTTTAAATGCTGTGTTTGATTTGCTTGCTAATTCCTACCCTGAACGGCCAACACCAAATCCTTCGTCAATTTCAAGAATATTTTTGAAATTCAGAAGACATGGATGTGTAGATACAAATCATCATAAAAGAAGAAGGACCAAACCCATTAGAAATGAAGAAATAGGAAATCTATTAGTCCATAGAATTGAAGAAAATAATCCGTTATCCACTAGAAGATTAGCATTGGAACTGAGTATAAGTGAAACTTCTGTATTTAGATTACTAAAGGACGAGAAGTTTTACTCTTACCATATCCAAAATCATTAAGAGCTAAAAAGCAATTACTATAAGAAAAATTAGCGTTTGTAAGACACATTTTAAAAGAATCAATAAAAATCCAGAGTTTCAAAATAGAATTTTGTTTACCGATGAAGCTTCATTTTGGGACAGGCGAAGTTAATTCTCAAAATTTTAGATGCTGGAGCAGCAATAATTTATATCTATTTAAAGAAAGTAAAACTCAGTATCTATTACAAGTAAATGTTTGTGCTGGCTTGATCGACAATAATATTATTGGTCTATTCTTTATTGACGGTAATATTAACAGTGAAAAGTACCCGGAACTACTACAAAGTCAGATACTTCCGGCTCTCAATGCTCTAAATCTGGATTATGATATATGATTCCAACACGATGGATGTCATGCGCACAATCAGTACTACCTTAATAGGCAGTTTCCTCATCGTTGGATAGAACGCGGAGGGGAAATTAACTGGCCACCTCGCTCGCCAGATCTTTCACCTAATAATTTTTTTACTTGGGCTTTTTAAAAACAAGTGTATACTGATAAAATTGAAAATCTAGAAGTACTTAAACAAAGAATTAAAGAATCTTCTCAATTAATAACTCCGCAGGTGTTACATTCAGTATTTAATGATTTTTATAATCGTTTAGGTTATTGTTTAGCTGTTAATGGTGGAATTTTTGAGAATTTGTTGTAAATATTTAAATTTGTAACTTTTTCCTTTTTACTATTTTTAATAAGCCTGCACTAAGTAATATTGCATTTTATCTGAGACGTTTATCATTTCATAAAGTTTGTATCCGTAGCAACTAATAACACATAATTAATCACAATGTATTGTTGTCATGATAGCCAATGTAATTCAATTAATAAATATTGCGTCTGACTGTATGTTCTCATCTAATCAGTGTAATACCTACTTACTTTGGCTTGCAATCTAGGAAACCTGGAAGTTCACTGCACTCACGAATGCATGCCTTTTAATTTTTGTTCATAGTTTTTATATACAGGGTTAGCCAAAAGTCTGGAAACAGTCTTATTATAGCAATACCGATAGAATTAGCGGAATAATAACCCTTGGGGGGGTATATTAGACTATCTTATCTACATTCTGGTAGGTAAAATAATTAATTTAATTATCCAGTTTCGCGTAATTGATATCAACTTTTACTTTTTAAATGGCATCCTAGGAATTTGGTGACATTTTCTAAATCTGCATAAAATTCTAGATACGACAGTAAAGAAAAAAATTAAATAAAATAATTCGCTTTGCTATAATAAATTAATAAAGTTTGCAGTTTTAATACTAATACCAAAATACCAAAATACTGGGATGCCATTTAAAAATTAAAAGTTGATATCAATTACGCGGAACTGATAATTAAATTAATTTTTTTCCTGTCAGAATGTAGATAAGATAGTCTAATATACCCCCTCCCCCCAAGGATTATTATTCCGCTAATTCTATCAGTATTGCTACAATAAGACTGTTTCCAGAATTTTGGCTAACCCTGTATACGAAAGTTTAACACTAATGGTAAAATTCCTCGAAAAAGTAACTTCAAATTGGAGAAACTGGACCTTACTTTTCAGATTCTGCAAACTTCTATTGGACTTTTTGGACCTTTCAGTCGGGCAATCAAACTTTTTCGTGTTAAACTAGTTTTTTTTTTTTGGGTGAGTCGGACTTTTTTGGCTTTTGCAGAAATATTGTTACCTGGTGTTTTTCTCGGACTACGTAAGTTTTATTTATGTCATATAAAAACTGACTGGCCTCAACAGTTTTGATACGTACAAGACTTTAAAGCAGAAGTTGTCAGTTTGTAGATTATAAATATCAACAGGCTGTTTAGACTTTTCAGGCTAATCAAGCAGTTTTGGTTTAGTCAAGCAGTCGAACTTCTATCTGCGGAACTAAATTTTTTTGGGTCAATCCGACTTTCACAGTTTTTGCAAAAATATTAAGTTTTGGGCTGCTCAAGGTTTGTATACAGAAACATTGAAAAGTAAGCCTATTCTCTTAGATGTTAAGTCTAGGAAGTCAAAGTTTCATTTATTTCTTGTTTTTTCAATGTTTGTTAAGCAAACTACGCTGCGAACCCGAGATTTTTTATGTAATTTTACTATATGGTTCATCAATTTATATTTATGGTCGGTATCGTACTCAGAGTCGGTGATATAGGTAGAGCAGAAAAACTTCCAATAAAAGAAATGTTACACCAATGTGCTAATAGAAAGTCAATATCATTTGAATTAGTACAGTATTGTGATATATTTTTTTTATTGTAGGTACTTTTGGTACGTTTAATTATTCGAGGAAGTTGGCAACATTGTTAGGCTCACGTGCAGGGTTCTATCACGTGAGACCGCAATAAACTGAAAAACTAAAGTAACTTTTAGAATAAAAACCAAAACACATTATGATATAGCCGTGGCCGATTATAGTAATATCTCTTTAAATAAAGGATTATGCAATACATACATAGATGGTATTTAATGTATGTAGGTATATTCTAATTAGAATAACATCCAAACTAATACATTTTAGATTGCTACCATAAATTTAATTTAATTATATTATGTAGCATGGTTAATCTGAGATTTCAATTTACTGTGAATTTCAAATCGTAAATATTATAAATAGAATCAACTAGGTAAACAATAAATCTATGACTCATAGTGCATAACCCACTTATATTAAAAAAATGTTAACGGCAGCAACATAAACAGAAATTGCATTTATTGTTAATGCTCTAATTTAGTAAATTAGAATAATACCTAATTAGTATGTGATTGATAAATATACTCCACTTCATTCTAGTATACAGAAACATTTTATTATTTTTGTTAATGTAAATAATATACTCCTAATAAATACCTACTGGACAAACATTACAAATTGCGAATTCCTTTGTTTTTAAGTATAAACAAATTTAGCCTAATTCTCATTGTATACCTACCCCAAATAAAATTGAGGTACTACAGAGATTTTACAAAATTTATGCTCCTTTTATAAACAAGTAAATACATAAGTATTAATCTACAATAAATCTGAAAATAAATAATCACTTGACGTTTCGAATGGGAATTCCAACATTCGTCCACATTGTTGCGTTATTGCAATTGCGTGTGCCGCAGTAATTATTTTCTCTTTGTTATTATTTATTACGTTAAATAATTAAACTCACCACAAACATGGCATTGGAAATAAGCAACATATACTTTATACACCTCATTCCCAAATCCAGATTTTTAGCCATTTTCTCTTTTTATTTTGAAGAAATTTTCTCAAAGCTTTCAACGCCAGCTATAAAAAAAAGGAAAAGATACGCTAACCGTAATACCACCTGGTTGCACTCACTGCTCGTGTATGACTACTGGCGGATTGTTTTTCTTATCAGTTCACGATAACGTATAAAAACGTGGCATTCGAATTTTTTTATTACTGAACCAACGTTTATTAAATGTGTAATATAAAATAAATAGTTTTTCTTTATAAACTAATTAGTCATTTGGATATGTTGTTAAGTTTAGAAATATTTCTATCGAGGCAAATTATTGAGAGTTAATTAATTTGCTACAATAAATATCTAAAATACTGATGTCTAGCCAACCGTCACCCAATAATGTTTAGTTAATTATCATTTGAATATTAATAATTCAAGTAATAATTAATTTTTGAGAGAGTACCTACTATTTAAAACTGTTAGAGATAATAAAAAGCTGCAGAAGCTTGCAGATGTTTCTAATTTCTATTATCTATGAGATTAATGGAATTAATATCTAGAATAAAGACAAACAGTGAATCACAGTAACAAAGTATTTTTATGTTTTATTCATCATTGTATTGACAACAACAATATGTAATTATTATTAATTGTTAAAGAATTTAAATAACATTTTTACACATCGTTTCTGTTAATAATTAATTACTTTTCTGTGTAGGCACAGTTTACACAATTTTTTATTTGGGCGTATGCCAAAGTGTTATTAATTAATAATAAAAAAAGAAAAATATTGAAAAGCTTGTTTGGTTTGACTACAAAAAGGTATTTCTATTTATTACCCATGATTGAATTTTAAGATATTTACAAATATAAAAAATAATTTAAATCAACACTAACATTATGTCATTCTTAAAACAGTAGTAGACAAACAAAGGATGTAGTTGATGCAGTTTAAGTAAAGATACGAAAAATCTAGTACCTTTCCATTAATTTTATATTAAGTATGAAATGTGCAACGTTGAATTTAATCGGGAAAGACTAACGCCAACCATGGCAAGTTTAATTGGCGATGACATTATGTTCGCGGCAGTGCTCGCGGGGATGAACACGGCACATGAGGTTGCTACAAAGTATTCGAGCATGTGCTGCTGTCACGTTAAAATCATAATTACTCCTGCCTGCTGTCGAGATCCGGTCTCCGGTTCTCCCTCGGCAACACCGTCTCCGTAGGGATAAGGGCAGTCACGGGGAGCGCGTCCCTCGTTCTGTAAGGGCACCGCATCCTACCCCGCGCGGGAGCGATAGTCTACTGGGCCCTTGGCATGTAGTGAGCCTCCTGGTTCTTGGTGATGGCTGCAACAGAAAGCAGAGTTACGGCGGGGAGTGCGAGGTTTGGAGGGTTGTGTAGTATGAAGGTTTTGTGAGAAAGTGTCTCGAGCATCGGGTGTGTTATGGATTTGTCTGAGGGCCAAGGAGATGTTCTCTAATAGGTCTTGGCGGTCGTCGGGGAGCTCCGGGGCTTGGGCAAGTAGAATGGCTGGATAGTGTTTGATTTTCCTCTTAGGCTTCCTGGGAATGTGCAAGACTGGAGTTCTCAGGGAGTCGAGAGCGGCGATTTGGTTCTGCTCGATGGCCCTCTTCACGAAGCCGCCTCACAGAAAGTTGAGTCTGGCGTCTATCAAAGGTATTCCGGCTAGCTCGCAAACCTCCCCGGAAGGATAGAAGCGATCTAGTCGTAGTAATCTCCGACACATGGCCTTCTCCTTCCTACGAAGCGATTCTACAAATCTGGGCGCGGCAGTCCCGAGACATGAAACGATAATCCAGGACTGGACGAATGAAGGTTTTGTATGTGTGGATGAGGGTGCGTTGGTGGCATCCGCCGGATGCCGCCGCGAAGAACGGATAAAAGAGCTGCGTTGCTGGACAATGTCGCAGCATTTCTTGGTTTTCTCGGCCCAGGACAGGGTCTTCGAAAACCGGATACCCAAGTACGTGACGGTGGGAGACATCCGGAGACGGAGATGAACGTGGTTATCCAAGAGCTACAGATCCTTAGAGGCAGCGGCAGAAGAGGGCAAAGTTGCCCAAAGCGTTCCGTGGGCTGGAATATCGTGGCAGAAGAAGATGAACAAGAACGGAGACAAAATGAATTCTTGCAGGACGCCAGCCCTCGGGGTATACACGCGGGAGAGTTGTCCACCAACTCGTACCCGGTGGCGGCGGCGGATCAGGAAGCTCCGGATGATCCGCACCAACTAAGGGGGGACTTTGGCTGCAAGGAGCTTTTGAAGAAACCCCTCGTGCCAGACCTTATCGAAGGCGCGCTCGATGTCCAGGAAGGTGGCGAGCATGCATCTTCCGGCGTTAACAGCCACGCTTGCGTCCGTTTTAGTGTGTTGCTGTGTGGTAAACGGAGTAGTGCGTTTAATATCAGTTTCAATGCAGCGTCTATTGCAAGTTACGTCATTTGCGCGTCACTAGAGTAACGCCTGCAGTGCAGTGGCGTGAAGTCAAGCTTAATCAATCTCTTTTTTCTCAAATAAACACTGAGCAAGAAAAGTCTTTTAAAAATCAAATTTATATTTTCTTGTTTTCAATACAAGCTACTACGTTAATGCTCACGCTTCTCAAAAAGCAACCTGCGGCAACCTAGAATTCTCTCTGTTGGTTCTTTTTTCTTTTTTCTAAAGAGAAGACTAAGTAGAAAAAAACCTTTTGTAACTCAAACATATGAAGTGCTACTTCCTTGTTCTTAATGCATACTAAACTAGAGTAATGCCCATGTTTCCTAAAAGGCCGTTTGCAGCGGTCTAAAGTCAAGCTTTACATTCTTGTTTCTTCTTGGAAGAAGACTAATAAGTAAAACTGTGGAATTCAAACATACTTTCTATACTTAATTAAGACTATAAGTTTGATGAGCTAGCCTGGGTAAGATGAAACACTGTTTGGGGGTTAAGGAGAGCAGAAGAGTAAGTGGTAAGTTTGCGTTGATGTTTATCAGCGCAGATGATTGAAGTGAGCAGTGTTTATGTTGTAGAAATGCTCTGGCAACGCTTTATAAAGATTACTGTTTCGAATAAAAAAAACGGCGACAAAGATTTTGGTAAGAAGAGAAGTCTAGAGTGAACTTGGGCATCTTAAATGCAAGCATAGTGCGAATATAGGGAAGTAAAGGCGAACAATAGCCTGCATGCTTCTGAAACTGGTAAACTGGAGAATGTACACTGAACACAATTTTTGTTTTTCTTCCCCTTCCCCGTCTAGATTTTCACCTAGAAAGTATGACTTTCAGGGTGTTATTTGGAGAGCCAAGAGGAAGATGTATATCAAAAAGAGAAAAACGCAGAAAACGGTTTTTGTGGAGACAGTTTCTTCTTTTTGCCTCTCCGGCTTTGCACCTAGACAGTGTAATTTTTAAAGTGTTATTGAGGAAGCCGCAAGGAATATACAATGTCCAATAAAAAGTCTGCAGCATATGGGGAAAATTCTATTTCAATGACTTATGGAAAATTTGTTTCTGGCATCACGTTTTGCTTGCTCCAGAACCAAAAATGACCTTATCAAAAGTAATCATGTGGTCTCCATTACCTGTCAAATTTGATATTTTTAGAAAAAATGTCCGAAAAATGAACTTATTTGACCAAATTTTAAAAAAAGTCATGCGGAAAAAATGTTTCCTTTGCAATTTTTTACCCGTATGCAAGTTTTCAAAAGCCTACCACAATTTTCATATTTTGCCCTTTATTTGCTTTTTCTTATTTGTTAATCAATAAAAGTCGATTCAGTCTAATTCAAAACACTTACTGATTAGATACATATTGTACAATACTTATTTTACGATCTAAATAATCTTCTTTTTCTTATTTTTTATGTAAAAAATAAAAATGGAGCTTTGGTAAAGCAGCACACTTGGTGCAAAGTTCACCTCAGATAGTGTTAAGGAAAGTTTTTGTTAATTTTATTTGGAAGATGCGATAAGTTATGTACATATGCATGCAATGCACACCCTGATTATGAATCGGATTTATGTGTTTATCTGTATGAATGAGAAGGTAGAAGATTATTTAGACCATAAAATGAGTATTGTGCAATATGTATCTAATCAATAAGTGTTTTGAATAAGACTGAATCGACTTAATTAACTTGATTAACAAATAAAGAAAAGCAAAATAATTGCAAAATATGAAGATCGTGGTAGGCTTTTAAAGATTTGCATCCGGGTAAAAAATTGCCAAGGAAACATTTTCTTTTCATGACTTTTTTCAAAATTCGGTCAAATAAGTTTATTTTTCGGACATTTTTTCTAAAAACGTCAAATTCGACAGGTAATGGAGACCACACGATGACTTTTGATTAGGTCATTTTTGGTTGTGGAGCAAGCAAAACGTGATGCTGGAAACAGATTTTCCATAAGTCATTCAATAAAAATTTTTTCCATATGGTGCAGACTTTTTGGCGGACCAAAAATCAGGGTTCTACCTCAGTACTAGACTAGTAAATGAATGCTTGAGTTTTTGGGGTGGAGTTTAGAGAGAGTGATTTGTCATATTTTCCAACCTTGTTGTGGTATCAGGTCTTCAAGATTTCCAGAAAGTCCCTAGAGGACAAAGCAGAGTTCTTTTAAAAAGTAGAAGCATCAACCTTAGAATTGTCAGATATTGGTGATTTGGTGACAAAAACAATGAACTGATAATAGTTTATCAAGAGTTGAATAAAAGTCTTGTAGATGTCTAACAGTATCCTCGAAGGATGATAAGCTGGAATGCCGCCCATAAGTGTGAATCACATACAGGCAGTACCTAAGCGCATGCCTAGCTGAAGCCAATGTAGGTGTTAGATAATGAAACTTAAAAGTTATAAAGCCTATTTTACTTTACTTATCCAAAATTACGATGAATTTTATTTATTATTGCCTAGCAACCAATGGAGCGCAATTCGAGCATCTATTACGATAAATTTATTAATGTACTTTTATTAAAATAAAAAAATTAATTCTTCGAAAACCAATCGGCCGATTTGATTTTTTCAAACACCACTGAATTCTGGTATTGAAGACCTTTAATTTGATGTGCTACATGCCATATCATCCAATTTAAAATTTTAAAGTGGGGGTGGCTGGAGCTTAAGGGTAGAATCTTAAGCGAAAACTTTGTACATAGTTTAGTCTCCCCCTCCCGGTATAAAAAAATGCCCTTGGATGTATTCCGATATCTTTTTTGGTTTTCGAGATATTCAGGGTGAGAAGTTTTAAAATGATCACCCTATATAATAAGCTTTAGGCCCATTGCTGTGTGATCTTCTACCATTCCTTCCTATCTTTTGCTCTGCCTTTCCAGTTTCCGACTTGTTTTGACTTTAGATCTTCTAGTATCACTTCTCTCCATTTGGTTCTTGGTCTATCTCTCCTCCGTACTGCTTCTGGCGTTTTCCATCCTATCTCCTTTACTGTAGTATTGCTACTCCAGGTGTCATTAGGTCTAAGCTAATTGGTTTATAATACATCTGGTATAATTATTTATTACATTTCCTTTCCCATCTTTCCTCCGTTTTCCTCCCTGCATATATTCTCCGCAAGATTTTCCTCTCCCAGATTTCTAAGATTTGTTGATGTTTTTTGTTCATCGCCCATTCTTTGCAAATGTATGTTATCGTTGGTCTCAAGACAGATTCATATATTCTAACCTTTGTTCTCCTTGCTACTTCTTTTGATTTCAAGATTTGGCTTAGTCCTTCTGCGAATCTATTTCCCTTTACTATCTTAAATTAATTTCTACTTCTTCGTTACATCTATTATCTATTAGAACCCCTAAGTATCTGAAGCTTTCTACTTCTTCGAAGACTATATTTTGATGTTCTATTTGTACCCTAAATCCTGTTCTTAACTCTACTGTGCTTTTGGTTTTTATTTCCATGTATTTAGTTTTCTCCACATTTACTTCTAACCCAATTTTTTCCCTGATATTATTAAACTTCTTGTGATACTTTCCAACTCTTTTCTATTTCTGGCTAGTAAGGCCACATCGTTTGCATACGCAAGACACTGGTGACTCTTAGTAAATAAATTTCCCTTTGTGTTAATTGTACTTTCTCTTGTTATTTTCTCTATTTTGACAATGGGTCACCTTGTCTTAGTTCTTTCTTTACTTCAAAATCTTCTGTTAATCTTCCGTTTACTTTAACTGCGCATACTGTATTTTTTCTAGCGTCATAGTGATTAGCTTTATTAACTTCTCCGGTACTTCAAATATATTTAATATTTCTATAAGCTTCCTTCTGTTCGCCGTATCGTAGGCAGCCTTAAAGTCTATAAATACTACGTAAGCTGCTATCTGGTATTCATAGCAATCTATCAGGATTCGCTTTAATGTGAACACTTGGTATGTAGTCGTTCTATTTTTCCCAAAACCGCCCTGATATTCCTCCATTAATTCTTCAGCATATCTTCTTATCTTCTTTTTATAACCGTAACCAAGACTTTGTATGTTACTTCAGGAGAGCTATTTCTCGATAATTCGAGCATTCGGCTTTATCTTCTTTCTTATAGATAGGGATTATAACAGCTTTTTTCCATTCTTGGGACATTTCTTCTTTCTTCCATATTTCTTCGATCAGTTTGTAAATTTCAATTTTTAACAGGTATCCTTTATAGTTTACGTTTCCTGTTGTTATATTATTTCTTCCTGGACTCTTATGATTCTTCCTCGTATGAATAATTTTTTTTATTTCTTGTTTATTATTAAGAAATGGAATTGGATGAATAGCAAAGGTAAGGAAGAAATAGCTAAGAATATTAAGAGAATAGGATAGAAAAAAGAAAGGAAAAATTATTATGAACAAAGGAAGAAAGTGAAAAGTATGTGTAGAGCACTCAAGGGAAAGATTAAAGAAGACGAGATAAAGACCATGGAGGAAAGATGTAAGAAATTTTTATAAGTACATAAAGAATATAAGAACAGGTTATCAGGGAAGAACAAGCTACTGTAAAGATGAACAAGGGAATTTGCTGGAAGACGAAGAAAGAATATTGAGTAGATGGGAAGAATATTATCAGGAACTCCTAAATGAAGATCTAGGGGAGGCACCGGAATTAAGAAATGAGTTAAGGGAAGTAGATGTACAAACAGCAAGGCCTACAAAACAAAAAATAGAAGATAAAAGTTGTGATAAAAGTGGTAAAGTATGAACCTCTATCCAAGAGGATCTCATTCTACACATTTGGAGTCAAGTGCTTAGTCACTATAATTCAACTTCAAGATTCTAAATTCTTTGATGAAGCTACGAGATAATGCTGATAAAGCGTGTTTTAGACAAGTTCGGGGAAGAGTGCTACTGGATACTAAAAACTAGATATATGTATAGACCAGTCGGAAGAAAGCAATAATAAATTCGACTACTAAAAACCTGCCAACGTTTTTCAGAATTTTTTGACTCAAGATGACTTAAACTGTTTATCAGAATGTATTTGTTCAAATAATTTTGACAATAAGAATTAAAATATTTCGCAGTTACTTCTTACTGGGGTACCAGTACCAATTTTAGTTTATAATTTAAATTCTCAATACTGATTACATAGGTTGTTTGCTTATCAGTTCCTGATTTATTTGGTTTTTAGCATGTCATATTTTAATTTCCTGTTTGATTTTCCAAAAATGCAAAACTTTTAGTATAAACTACTTTATTGTAAACAAGAACTACAAAACAGATTTTAAACTCAACAAATCTTGTCTATTTTGAAAATAATAAAGTAAATAAGTTAATTAATACAATATACAGTTTTATTTAAAGCTACATTAAATATAATTGCAAAGTTACCCAGTATATGCTATACACACCAAATAATGTAATTCTAGAAATAATATTGCACATCTAATAAGAAATCAACGTAAGCAGTTTTGAATGTTAAACTTTTAAAGCAAAAATCTCTTAGAAATTATGACTAAATTGTATCTGTCCTAGAAAATACGTAAGTTATATACGATAAAGTAAAATAATAATGGCATAAAAGGATAGGTACAAGTAGGTTTAGTGTTTTAAATCTTCCAAAGAAATTTTTAAAAAGAATTAGTTCGATACCGATATTCTAAAGATGGTTACGTGACTGTCTATTGTAGCTTACATCTATCAAATGACGCGTTGTAAAAGAAAAGCGCAACTTTAGAAATTTAGATCAAAAGCATGAAAAACACTGTTTTCAATCAATTTACTCTTGCAGTTTAATTTTCGAGATCTTATTTGGTGTTGTAGTTTCATAAATAGATTACTAGCTTTATTTTTAGATAGTCGTCTGAGAAACTATTTGCTTACGTAAACGCCAATAAAAATAACGTTATTAAACAAGAAATTCTAATTACAATCAATGAAGTCCTAAACTTTAGAATTGAGTAAATTGCTCTGTGTCTTGCAGAATTTAAACTTTTAATCTTTAGAAGACTTTTATAGTCCCTAGATTTTTTAAATTATTCTGTCACTATCAGAAATTTTTGATAATTTTATAGTAGCATTTAAACCTGACAGTTTACAAAAAATGGAATAATTAAATGTAATATTTGAAGTTTTAGTATCGAATCAACTCTATTTTGAAGTACGGATTTTACAAACCTATTATTAGTTAAAAATGATATGCGAAATTTATATCACTTAAGGCTAAATTGCTAAATTACATTAATTAGTTAATTAATTGTGAACTTAAAAATAATTATTATTTTCCTTTTCAATTTTGTTTTACGCGTCAGTAGATGAAGGTGTATATAAAACAGGTGTAACTGTTTTCTCTTCCTGCCCACGTGCCAATTGTTCATAAATCCTTTGACGATATTCCTGCCTCTGTAATTCTTCGTTTGTTTTAACTCGGCGAATAGTATTGGCAAGCATAAATGCAAAGATAACACCCAAGAGCTAAAAGAAAAATTTCAATTTTATACCACCGAATGACTTTTCAAGAGAATATTTGTTTAAGTTCAAAAATTGATTTTTCATTAACAAACCTCCACAAGAGCAACACAAGTAGCTCCGACACCAAGCATAAGTGCTGATTCAGATATAATGTAGGTCAAACGATTTAAGCAGCCTCTTTCGTAAATTAAATTCTCTCTACATTGATAAAATTTGCAACAACTGAAAGGGACCATAGTTTTGTTTTCATATAAGTCGATTGTCGTACCATTATCGATTTTATTTTCCCAATCTGAGGGTAATTCAACTCCGCAACAACCTAACTGAAATTAAAAGAAATTCATTTGTTTGTTCTGATATAGACAGCAAATTTACTTACTCGTTCTTGCATGAAATCCCAATATATTTGTGCTTCGGTATTGTTTCTATAATCATCCAATGAATCTTCCATATTTTTCTCTATATTATGGTAAATGTTGGAACGCATTACGAAGGCGGCGATCGCAGCAGAGACCTCCAAGATTAGGAGCACAAAAAGTAAAGTACCGTACTGAAAAATAAATCAAAAATAGATACTAGACAACAGCTCAATGAGGCATCAAGAGGATAACAGCTTTACTAACAATTTACTTTCGTATTATATGTGCATTAAAGATAGTTTAGTGCAACAGAGATATTTATATTCCTATAAACTAAAACATATTCTAATTAGACGTTTCAAAGAACCGTTTGAATCACCCTTTCTGTATATTATCGAAGTTATTAAATTTAATAGATAATTTTTTTATTTTGCAAACAAGATTATCTGAGAAAAGTCTAAATATTTTTTTTCTAATTAGGAATTAGTAGCTAATATGCTGGAGTAGCAAGTATAGACAATGCTATTTCTGTAAGTAAGAAAATGCCAAAATTAAAATCTAAATTCGATTTAAGAACTACCTTGTTGCTGTGATCTTTCTCAAATTACTGAACCATTTACCGAGTGCACCAAACAGATAATTAAGACGTATCCGACGCTGCTAGTGATAGTGCTATGAATAACACCTAGACCAGAGGCAAAACAACAAGTTTTACCACTATTTGATTTATAATTCCGGAAATAAATTTATAAATTAGTTATTGCGTACCTTCAAAACCCGACAAAATCATTTGCGCTTCCGAAATTTGAACAAGCATGCCTGAAATTTTGGGTGTTCTTACGTCCCTCTTTAGATGTTAATCGTCTTAAGGTATAAATTGTATTTATTAATCAAGAATATATTTAAACCTTTTATAGGCCTTGATTAGCGTTATTCTAATTATTTATAAAAGAGATAAGATAAGCCCAATCACATGTTTGTAATTAACAATTGAGAAACCAAGTTTCCTTATTGAATTTCTACTTAATTCCATCGTGTATGTTAAAATTAAATAGTATGTGGCACGAAAACGTTTGAAAAGGAATATTCATGTAATATAATTCAGACCATGTTGGTAGAATAAACAACAGAACACTAAGTACATTGAAATAAACAGGATCTTTTGTTTCATAAAATAGTGCTGTAGGCAAGCAGATAAGGAAAATTCTTACAACAAATTTTATTTCAACAAACATGTGGGTGTATTCAAAGAAGTTACTGGCATGAACGAAATAATGGAAAAAGCGATCGATAAACTGTCGAACATAACTTCAAAAAACAAACACTGGGAGTTCAGATTAAAATTTTATACGAAGACCTAAACTAGATTTTGACTTTGAATTAACAAATAACCTGATAATTATGTAGTTTACTGTAATGCTAATTATGAATAAATTTCTTGTAGTAGTAAAGAGCTTTAAAAATGAAATTTCCAAAATGTTAAAATTGTACTATTAATATAATTAGGAACGATGAAAGAAAATTGGATGAAAAACAATTCGAAAAAAGGTTTGAAATTTAAGCGACAAGAGTTGTGTCATTTAAAATGAGAAACGCGTAATGAAAATCAGAGTATACAGAGTAAACCATAGAGAGAGGTGTACTAGAGATAAAACAAAAACAGTAAGTCATAAACAGTAGAAGTAGCCTAAAAAATAATTCTCCCAAATAAGGTAATTTATAGAAATCTACAAAGCAAGAAAAGGAACCGGCTTGGAAAAATTAGCGAAGAAAGAAGACCCTGCTGTGTTTGGCATGAAAATATCGAAAGACTGTTTACTCATCAGTCTTACTATACCAAGTGACTCGGTTTGAAGAAAAAAAACTAGTAAATTCTGAAGTAAAGTCAGATATAAGCTGAATAAAATAAGACAAATTACAGAATTAATGGGATGAAGCTTTAGATGGGCATTATTTAAAATGATCAGATAGATACTTATCCAAATTATGAATCCATGGTACTACTTAGGTATTAATCAAAATGAATTCTTAGATAATCATGTGGTTACAATGGTCGTATTTCACAAGAGACTAGAATTTTTCAATAAAGGATTAGACAAAGACATGAATGTTGTAAAACGTATACAAAGATCAGATACCTTGAGATTTAGTAATAATTGAAAATAGATATAGAATGCACAATACACTAACGTGTCACTTGTTAACCTAGAATTATCTGCCATTGTCTGATTAATATATTGAAATAGCTTAGTTTGTTGATAATTTAGTAGTTTGTAATTACAAACAAACATGTAGTCTATAACACGCTATTATGTTGCTGGTGAATGTACTGGGTAGCAGAGAGCAATGCTATGCAATAATCATCTATTTCATTTACATCTATGGACTTCTTTTTATATTAATACTAATAATTACAGTATTTCGCATTAAGTAAAGGTCTTTTTTGCGTAATAATTTGTCTTTTTAAAACGCTTTAAATTAATTTAATATACAACGCTAATTTAATCCATCAAAAAATTGTTATGGATCAGAAGATAATTGTTGAATTTATTAATTAAAGTTCTGTTTTGTTTCTCTTCTCTTTCGTTTTACAAGAGCATCATTCATAAAAGCAGGTGTTCTTAACGCGGAAATTTTAATCAACAATAATGGCTTACATAAGAACTACTGTTTTTAGAATTAAGATGTATATTGCGTTGCAAATGAACTTCCTCCTCTTGTTCCTTTTATCCCTCGTTTTCTTCTATGTATTAAGCTTTAAAAGCATCGTAACAAGTAAAAGGTGCTTTTATTGTTTAGACCGGTAGAGGTGTTTATATAAGGTTCAATAGTATTTCAAACTTTACTTACCACATTAATAAGCATGGTACTCTCCTTAATTGCACCAACGCAACCAAACAGTGCTACAAAGAAGATTAGTATACCAATTGCAATTAGTAAGTGGGCTGGTCTGAAGTGGTGGGATTCCATAAAAAGTTCGAAATCATAGTAAACCGAATTTATTGTTGCACCAATTGATATTAACAAAAAACCAACCATCTGAAAAAAAGAGTTTGTTGTTATTAATTAAAATTAACACAGTGTAATTTAAAAACCTGTGAGTAATTTTCTAAAATATTTTTTTTTGTTCTTCAATTATTTTTTAAAAGATTCTTCTTTCAAGAGTTATTCTGTAATGTTCAGTTTTGGTTGATGTCAATTTTAATTTTGTAGTTACTGTTATTGTTTGGTGTCTCTAAATATCCAGGTTTAGGAAAGTTTTTAAGCGATACTTAGTTTTTACTTTTAGTGGATCACTGCCCTAAGACTTTTCATGCACTAGCCGTCATTGTTTAGAATTAATATTAGTTTTAAATAATTAAATATTCTGTTATCTCAAGCAGATCTGTGTAGTTATAGTCTCCGTTTAGTAAACATTTGTTCTTGAGAAGTTGAGTAAATATTGTGAATGAATAAATAATTTATTTTCATTTGTTTCATCATTTTTTTTCTGTTTTTTCCTTTGTTTTTAAAATTGTCAAACTTTCTGTTTAATAATATTCTTATAGTCTTACTGAAATAGTATTCAAAACCAGATGAAGTTCCTGGATATCAGAAAGTTTCCTTGTGAATCAATAAGTTTAATATCCAATCTCACGATAAGAATATATTAGTGACTAAGCGTAAGAATCTCTGGCAATCAGTAATGTTGCAAATACGACAAAACCAGTCTATTGAAACAATCTGCAACCAGAGAGTCTAACTTCCACAAGGATTTATTGCTTTTTTAACGTTTCCCATTTTTCTCCTTCCTAAATCCATGCTTCTTCTCACAATATTTGCCTAATAACACAAGTATTTTCACCGCCATTGCATTTTGCCCATCAAATTTAGAATTTTCTACCTCAAGGTAAGTTCTAGTGAAAAAAGGATCAAACACATTCTAGTGTGATTTTTCTTCGATAAGCTAATTATTACCCAAAACGTATTTTCTGAAAGTCGCATCCATTGATGTTTGTTGGACTGATTGGTACTTTTCCACTATGAAGTAGACAAACGTCGTTTTTGTTTAGAGAGAGAACTTCAACATTGTATAGTGACTAAGCTTCATGGTGATGGACAATTTAGACTCCTTTGGAGTAACATTGTTATCAGAATAGTGGCAAAGTCCCTATATTCTAAGGAACTTTATATCTGACTTCTCAGAAAATTTAAAATAAAACTAAAACCATTACTAACTATGAAGTTTAAACTTGAAAACATTTTGCAGTCACCAGACATCCACCAAAAGATTTCTCTGTCTTAAACTACTTTCATGGTCTCTTTATTTGCGTTTTTCTTAGCCAGAACATCACACTGTGATCTAGAAACCAGTTCAGTGCAGACTTTTACAATTCTCAATTATAATAAATTTGGTTTTAGATAGAGATTTTTCAAAATTCGTTTGAAATCTTCCGGAACTACTTTGTTCAAAGATAACAGTTGCCAAACAAAATTTCGATATTATTTGCATAATTTTCCATTCAGTGAGATCTTTTTAAGTGCTTTGATTGTTATTTTCCTCCTTCAACATGATTTCATTATTTATCTTAATATTTATTTCTTGAATCTTTCGTTCTTTTTTCTTGTCCAAATTGTGATTTTTATTCTAGCAGTTTCTTCTTATTTTCATTACTTTCGTTATTCTTTTTGTATATTTGTTTTTTATTTCTATTTGATAATCATTTTTTTGCTTTAGTGTGTCCCTTTCTGTTCAGGAGATAATTTTGTAGTGGTTACAAATTCTAATTATTTTTAACCTTCTAGAATATTTCAATGTTCCAATAGTTTGTTGTTCACTATTAAAAAGTGACAATGCAATCATCTAATCTTTCTGTAAATAGGTTAAATCTTCATTGTTATTACAAGTAATTCTTTAGCTAATTTTTTCTAGACTGGTTTTAACGATTTACTTTGCTTCTACTAATTTAAGAAAGGATTGCACAATAACTCTACAGTTTTTTAAATATTGATTTTATTTCTTCTTATCCAAAAGATCTCAAATCCCAAAAATCAATACGTCATAATAATTTAAGTCCACTTTAGGTTTTAAGAACTTTGAGTCAGCACGTACTTTTTTATAATTGACAACTGTCAGATAACTTTACCTTGTCGTATGTTATCATTTAATGATATAAAAATGTTTTTCACAAATTAAAGATAAAACCAAATAATCGTTATGAGAAACGACTTGGAAACTCAATGAGGCTGCTTCTAGGTGCATTCAAACCTTTTAATATCTATATTTCGTTTTCTCAAATATGACTCAATAATCAGGATCTTGCATTTTAGGCATGAAATAAGTCTACACTCTGAACTATACTACATTTCAACTTAATATTAATATTTAAACAAAGCCAAAATTTAAATTTTTGGAAAATTTATGTCCTGAATTTAGTGTTGAAATTTGAGATAAGATACCTGACGCAATGAACTGTCAAAACCCGACAAAGATATAGAAACTCTTATCTATTTTATTGGAATATTGGGCAGTATTAAATTGAGTAAATTAATTTTAGTGTTTATTATAACTACATATAAAATAAATCGTTAAAACTCACCACAAACATAAAATTCGAAATGAAGAGCATATATTTTATGCACTTCATGCCAATATCAAGATCGCGAGCCATTTTTTCGTTGTGTTAAATGTTTCACACGGATGACAACAATATACTAATTGGTAATCTGAACATATGTGACGAACATTGTACCTGTTGGAGTCATGTATTTCTTATCAAGCGAGATAACACTCGTTATCACAGTTATATTCTGCTAAACAATAGTTTGAATTCACACAAACATATTTCAATAGAACACCATTTTAATTTATGGACTGTTGATGAATAATCAAATATCTTTTCAGTTACTTTATGCTGTATGCTAACGATAACAACATAGATTCAGCTGTACGTGATTTTAAACACTGTTAAAAGTCGTCATGCCCTTGTTTTTGTTTCCTCTGTTTTTCTATTTGCAAAAGTTTGGCTCATCCTAATTTTTTTAATTTAAATGTTACAATTATTTATACAAAACTTATTTTTATGTTTCCAAGAAAAAAATCAATAACAGTACTGCTTGTTATCTAGCCGATAAAGTACAATATTTCCAGCCTATTAGTATTACTTTTTTAACAGATAGATATCGAATTACATTCTTTTTACTTTCCTTCCTAACCCATCACCATGAGGCTCTTTCAGATACAAAACTAACAATGAGTTTCCAATATTCAGCCTTCATTTGGAAAAAGTGAAGACTCATCCCAATTCTCATTCTTTTTCTATCTAAATTACTGTTGTATTTTAAAATTCAATATATATATATATATAGACACACACCCTATCCTAATTCCTGAAATGAAACAACTACATCTCTGTGGACAAATTAACTAGCCCTCTAACTGTAAGATCTTCTGTAAGTTGTCGCCGCAAGTACAAGATGAGTAGCCCAACAACAAATTTGATTATACTCTCTCTTTATCAGTACATAAAGCACAATGGTTTTTCTAAGAGCAACGGTTACTTAATCGAAGTGCATTGTCATATCAAAATAATAATCCTAAGAAAAATTTAAAAATAAAAAATGCATGAAACCCCCCCCTCTCTCTCTCTCTCTCTTTCTCTCTCTCCCTGCAAACTTTGTACATCTTTCAATAACTCTTTTCCAATCATAAACTTCCATGTGCAATTTGTCGAATATTTTATAACAAGTTTTTAATTCACGGAGAATGTATGCTTCTAATCTTCAAAACTGAACAAGAATATTTTAGAATATCTTAATTCAAGGCAAAACTAGTTTGAATGATAAAACTTAGACGCAAGGATGCTTTCAATCAAGAGTTTTCCCATACTAACTTAATTGTAGGATTTACAATCTTATAGCCTAAGAAGGTCATTTCGATTTGTGTAAACATAAATAAAGGCCATTCTGCTTTACTAGCTTTAACAGAACTGAGGCTTGCCAAAACGAGCCGCAGTGTCATAACGTGAGGGTAAGAAACTACTTGTATATAAGATTGTAAGCAGGTAATTAATATTAAGGTTAGTTTTTCAACCTTTTAGTAAGAGTCGCTTGTTATCGAGTATCTTTTACATAATCGTATAGAAGCAGTTAACTTTGCGTACTCTGATGAGGCCCGTAGATTTAACATCGTTGCTTCTATAATAATCAAATGATATTAAAATTAATCAATTCTTTGAAACATTTCTAATCATTCTGGACTTGACTAATTACACATCTTAGCATACGTTGTTTTTCCTTGATTTGATTTTTTTATTGAATTATCTAGATAAGGGACTATATTGATTGCGTAACTGAAGCAATAAAGACAGCAAAGTTAGATTTTCTATAACTGCCTTGCTAATGATGTAACGATATTTCTAAATTGGTTTTTTTTCTCATATTCGTAGGTATGGATGCTTAAAAAAGCGGGATTGGTGGAGGCTTACTGTTAGGAAGCAGCTTGCATAGCCCAAAATTAACTCGTTGGCTAGGTCATGAGTCCTGTAAAAAATAGCTTAAAATATTAATTGGCGCCAGTTTCTTGTTCCTAGAACTATCTCCCACAGGACAATCATTAAATGGGATGCTTCTGAAGCAAGCTGACTTCAAAGCCTCTAGCAGTAATGAAACTTGTTAACTTAGTAACTGTTATATTTGAACTAACTCAAGATCATTGTAGACAAGACAAATAAAATACAATTCAGCTGTGGAAAAATATAAACAATAGTAAGCAACAATGATAATTAACATCCAAGTATATAAAAGTAAGAATAATGTAAATATAAATAAAAATAGCATATAACGCAAACATCAAAAATGTATAATCAAGTATTGTAGCAGTAAAAAGTATATTTATGAAAGTGTTCAATTAATTAAGGCTATGGTAAGGCTTGTTCGGAGCCAGCGACAAGAAAAATTTAGGGACACTACTATTACAATAATCTTTAGAATGTGTTTTAACCCTTCTAACCTGTCAAGCCAAAAAATATTATTATTATGAAAGCGTTCGGATTCACGTGAGCTCACGTAGAAAATCAAAAGTGCTGTGCTAAGTGTCATAAACGCAAAAATTCAATTAAAGGTGATTAGCCCTAACAATAGTAAAAAGTTATAAGTCTGCCAGTATAAAAACTGCTTTGCTGTATCAAAAACGCCCCGTGTACCTAGTGGTTTGATCGTCAACAATAATAGACATATCGAAATTTTCAGCCAAATTGGCGTTTTGCGGGATAATCATGGCGCGCAAGAGTTCTTGTTGACGTTTGGCGCATTTTTCGACGCTTAAAAATTGTTTAAGTTTAAATCTGTTTGACTTTAAAATATAATAATTATTATTACTTTTATTGCATCTCAGCAATGCAAGTTCTACAGGGAATCTTAATATAGGTGCAATTTGAACCGGTATTCAACGGTGGTGCCCTCTAGTAAAAGACCTGAGAATATACGTGATGTCGTTTAAATGAAAATTTTACCGAGATTTAAATTGGCACTTTTTTCATCTTAGATGGCGCTATTTGGCGCTTTGACGAAACGGAACTGGCGCTTCTATAATATTGGCAACACTGTTTTCTACGTAGATGT